>APFE030422440.1:31212-50625 GCA_000404065.3 Pinus taeda | reverse complement strand
GCAAAATTAAATCCATTAAGGAATGGAAAATCCCCACATCCATAAAGCATCTGCGAGGATTTCTCGGGTTGACAGGGTGTTATCACAAGTTTGTTAAGAATTATGGGAGAATAGTGGCACCTCTAACAACATTATTAAAGAAAGATGCATTTTCATGGACTCTAGAAGCAAAAAAGGCCTTCAAACATCTTAAAGAGGCAATGTGCCAAGCACCGGTCTTAGCTACGACGGACTTCACAAAAACCTTTATTGTGGATTGTGATGCTTGAGGAAATGGAGTTGGTGTTGTTTTAATGCAAGATGAAAGACCCATTGCTTTCGAAATTCGTACAATCAAAGGAAAGTATTTACACAAAGCTATTTATGAGAAAGAAATGTTGGCAATACTACATGCACTTAAGAAATGGTGACCATACCTAATAGGAAGACACTTCAAGGTAAAAAACAGATCATGATAGCCTTAAATATTTTTTAGAACAAATATTATCCTCTAAATAGCAGCAAAAATGGGTCACAAAGATGTTGGGTTATGACTTTGAAATCATCTACAAAAAAGGGAAGAAAAATGTTGTGGCATGTGCACTCTCAAGAAAGGATGAGGATGTGGAAGCATTGTTGTGCGTCATTTCTATTATCCAACCAGATTGGATAAACGAAGCAAGGGATGAATGGAAGAATGACGAAGAAGTATGGGCACTCATTCAAAAGATACAACAAGATCTCAGTACATTTAATAAATTTAGCTAGAAAAATTATTCATTATGGTACAAAGATCACTTATACCTATGTAAGAATTCCCAACTCAAACAAAAGATTCTTATGGAATTGCACACTTCTCCCTTAGGAGGGCACTCAAGATTTTCTAAAACTTACCACAAGGTTAAGAAGGAATTTTTTTGGGATGGTCTTAAATCGGATATTCAAAAGTTTGTGGCAGAATGTTTGGTTTTCCAACAAAATAAAGGTGAAACAATTAAGACCCCAGGTCTATTAAAACCTTTATCCATTCCAAGCCAATGTTGGGAGGAGGTTTCAATGGATTTTATCACAGGTTTACCCAAGTCTGAAGGAAAGAGTGTCATCATGGTGGTAGTTGATTGACTTACCAAGTATGTACACTTTTATGCATTATCGCATCCATTTAAAGGCAGTATAGTTTCTACTGCATTTATGGAAACAATTCAAAAGCTACGTGGAAACCCAAAGATTACTGTAAGTGACAGAGGTTCCATTTTCACTGGAAATTTTAGGACAAAATTATTTTCTTGTATCGGTACTCAATTAGCTCATAGCTCATCTTATCATCCTTAATCTGATGGGAAAACTAAGATAGTAAACAAATGTTTGGAAGGATATCTTCATTTCTTTATATCTGATAAAAAAACACAATGGGTCAAATGGTTGCCTCTGGTTGAATGGTGGTATAACACTTCCTTCCATACTGCAACAAAAATGACCCCATTTATGGCACTTTATGGATATCATCCAACATCCATCACATCATATTTAAGAGAAAATTCTAAGGTTCAAGCAGTGGAACATCACATCAAGCATCAAAAACAAGTTCTCCAACTCTTAAAGGATAACCTCACGTTGGCGCAAGATAGAATGAAACAATAGGAAGATCAACATCGCAGTGAAAGAATTTTGATATAGGTGACAGGGTATTCCTAGAGCTACAACCATATAAAAAAATGCCCCTCAAGCAAGCTAAGAAGGATAATAAATTATCACCAAAGTATTATGGTCCATACAAGGTGTTGCAAAAGATTGGTACTATGGCATACAAGTTGGAGCTTCCTACAGCTTCCCGAGTGCACCTAGTTTTCCATGTTTCATGTTTAAAGAAGGTTACAGGTGACAAGCTCTCACTTCAAACAATATTTCCATAACTTGACTAGGAAGGAAAAATCATATTGGAACCTAATATAGTCATAGAAACAAGAACTCAAAAACTACAAAATAGATCAATTTCGAAGTATCTCATCAAGTGGAAGAAATTATCCACTAAAGATTCCACATGGGAGGATGATAATTTTATAAAGAAACATCCAGAACTACTCAAGCATTGAGGACAATGATTTTCTGAAGTAGAGGGGCATGTTAGGTCCCTATAGTACTAGTGATTTCCCCATTACTATTGTCATTGTAGCCCTTATTTTTATTATTGTGCCCTTATTTTCCCCATATTTTTATTAGTGTGCCCCATAGAAACCCACTATTGTTATTATTGTGCCCTTATGTTATTAATATTATGTTGCCTTTGATTATATTGTGACGCCTTAGACTCCTATATATAGAAAGGAGGTTTAGTAAACCCTTTTTGACTCTTAACTAGCTACGTGCTTTGCGACCACAATTTCTGGAGACTTTTCATCTTTTTGCATAAAAACTTGGGCTTTTGCCCCAAAACTGACCCCAGGGGACCCCATCCCAATAGGCCCCCAACAAAAAGGTCATGACTTGCCCTTGAGTCAATCAGTTGGCATGGTGATCTTGCTGCGAAGATCCTCCAGCTCGACCTGTACAACTGCTACTTCAATCGCGCTCTGCGTGGCTTCATGCTTGACTTGCTCCACCAGTTGTTCTGTAGTTGGTCCTTCACTGACTCACTTGATTTTCCATTGCATAAGCTGCAAGTTCGCCAACCTTTCCTGTATGTTGGCCGAGATTAGGTAGGCTTTGTCCAACCAAGGACCCAAACTAGCCTTAAGGAATGCTTCCTTTTTATACGCAACTTCCACTTGCAAGGCATTGTTTTACCTCCTGCAACTTGGCGAGGCACTGTGCTATAGCAATGGTGCACATTGTCGCCCTTACTTCGTCGTACTACTACTAGAGCTCGAGGATCTCATTATTCAATATCTTCATAGTGGGATCCTCCTGTAATCTCGTCACTACTTCCATGGCCTGCTCAAACAAAGTTGTACGATCAGCAACCGTGGCATCCATAGTGGCTATTCCTTCCTTGACAATAGCTTTGTGTTGTTCCCTAACTTTTGGTGGAGTGGAAGGTTGTGAGTTAAGCTCTAGTTCTTTGATTTTCATATTAAGATCGAACTAAACTCTGGCCACCTCTTCCTTAGCATCGTGAACGCCCACAACAAGTTTCTGGATCTTAGCCTCAAGCGGTGCCTCCTTGGATATGTGCAACTTCAGCACTATCCTGCACACTTCTGTCACCACAGCCGCCAACTCGGTGCTATGTGCCTGGATCATTTCCTTTTCCTTTAGGGCCTCTATCTTTTCAGTGAACATTTTCTCATTGTCCACCCTGTACTTGCTGATTAAAGTTGGGGTGCGTTGCTCCCGTGCTCTCAATTCAGCTGTCACACCAGTCTGTAGCACATGAAGATATTCGTTGGCGAGCATTGCAATATTGAGGCCGATATTCTTCAGAGTGCTTACGATGGCCTTGTCATCAGCCAATTCCATGCTCAAGGACCCTTATAGTAGCATGATTGTCCTAAGATCCATTGACCTAACAAGTTCTGTAGCCTGACTTGTCCCTGGTACCAGACTCATCTGTGTAGCACCCACCGGACCTACTCCCACCTGTATCCTACTGGTCTGGATCTGCAATTCGTGCAGATCCTTCTAAATAGTACCTAATGACTACATGTGTTGTTGTTCAAATTGTTGTAGTAGCTCAGTGGTTGTGTGGTGTACTTTATCCTTGATCTCATTGAGGTCACCCTCTATCAGTGTAATGGGATCCAGCGTTGTCCTAGTTGCATTGGAATTCTTCCGGGGACCCTCTGTTTTTTGTTCTTTGTACCTCTTGACCCAGAATGGAGTACTCTGTCCCTCATCACCGCCACTGTCCTGCACTAATTGCTCTTCTTCCTCGATGTGGGGTGAAGGGGATTTACCACTTCTCTTGGGGTTGCACTATTCGTGTTCGGCCTGTTACTTTGTAGTGTGCTCTTTCTCTAATCGGGCCTTCTCCTCGGACTCCTTTCTTCACTACGAGGCCAAATTCTGGATCGCCTTTTTCGCCACCTCCTTCTTCTTCTTCTCCGCGGAACTCTCCACACCTTTGCTCATACACATGGCTAGGTCAAATGGAGAATGTCAATCTATTGGCCACCACTTGATGACTTTCTAAATCGCATCATCTGTGGCAAGATATGGTAGATCGAACCACTTCTTCTTTGGGTCCTTCTATGCCCTAATATACACGCGGTGGAAATCTGCCTTGAACTCCATGTACTCTAACAACTGTTCATACACGGTTGGGGACAACTGTGGCTGCTGGTTGATGGCCATGCAAATGCTCAACTCCATCAAAACCCAGAAAATTTTTGTCTCAATGACCGCGCGGGGTCCTTCGTGGCCCAAAGGGAGGCAAATTGTGCAGCCTCTAGAAAACCTGCCTCCAAAGGGGGGAACTGACTACCCTTTGACAATTCCTAGGAAAACAACACAATAGAGAGAATCAATCACGCGTAGTGGAAGGTCTTGCTCTTGTATTGAGCCTCGTGACAATTCACAAGGAACTCGCTACATAGATAGCACGACCAGTCGAACTGGACACGCTTCACGCATTATGCAGCAAACTAGATCATGGGCGCCAGAATCTCGTCTATGCAACAATTCCTCATGATCTTACCAGCTAAGATTTGCATTGCAATTTTCACTGCGGGGTTGTTGATGGATGTTATGGAGTACCCGTGCGGCTTCTTGGTAACCTCAAACTTTGCCTTCATCTTTTCCGCCAAGTCCTGCTCGCTTGTCTTTCCACCAAACTCCTTGGTTGGATTCAAGCCTTTTGTTGGAAGGAGAGTGATCCTGTGGATAAGAATGTTTGTGATGGGGATAGGCATGTCAAGCCATAAACACCCATCATGCACTAGAGTCAGCAGTTTCTTTATGCAGGCGATATTGATGGCTAAGCGGTGATAGTGGGGCACCCACAACAAGTTCAGAAACCCCGATTGATTTACTCCTCAAATCCACTCAACTGGCTCCAATGCAATGACACTGAATTCTTTGTAATACACCATTTTCATGTAGTTCTCCATCGGGAGGTGGGGGAACCTCTCATGATTAGCCAATTCCTAGTCCTCCATCTTTAAAAGGGGAACCCTCGCCAAGCACAGACCTTCAAAGGTTATATTTTAGGGTAAAAGGGGCATGTGAATGTTGAATTTCTCCACGTCTAGGTCCTTGGTGACCTTCACCTTTTCTTTACATGGAGGGATATACTTTGGCAACTTGGAGATGGGATCCATGCCCTCAACCTTGATATCTTCAGCGCCCTCTTTGGCCTATAAGTCTACAACCTTCTCAGGCTGCTTGTCCTTCTTCTGTGCCTAGGTAGCAAAGTTCTTTCTAGGAGACTTGCACATGGGAATTGTCCTCTTCTGTTTATCTTTCTTATGCTAGTGGGTCTGGCATGCTAGTGTAGGATTTGGCCTAGGCGACCTTGGCACTGTAGGCACAGGAGCCAGAGCCTCCATGCTTACAACTTTTGGAGCCACTCCTTCGGAGGCAACAGTTCCTCCAATGCTTGTAGTCTCCCTTGGTCCTAACATAGTGGTGCAAATAAAGTGTTGGGTGTCCTCAGGTAGAGTATCAAACACAAATCTTGTGACCAAATCCTTGAAAAACTTGTGATTCATAAGCGATAGATAACACAACACAAAAATGATAAGGATGCAAAGTGTACTCTAATGGATAGCCACACATAATTTATAGGGGATTTTGAATTCAAATTTGGCTGCTCCCACCAAAATCCATCCATTAATGTTGTATTGGAGGCAAATCTCCAAAGATTTCAATCTTAAATGTCACCCCCCCTGCTCCACTTAACCGTCTTCTAGCTATCAAATCATGAACAATGACCATAAGGGTCAATTTCTAGCTATGTTGCACGATATCTCCTTCCATAACGCAGCTCCCTTTACACCACTCTTGGCACTGTGACATCACCCTCATCCGTGCAATCCTTCTATCATGTAGCTCCCAAAACTGGGCAGTGTAGTTTATAGTCCCGCCCTCCTTTGCAACTGCTTGGAGCACTAAGACTGTCCTACCATCATGCAGCCATTGAGCCAAGTCTCCTGCATACGGCTTCAACTGGCTCCCATTCACTTTTCCCGGGAAAGGTGCTCTGTTTGCATTTGCGAGCTAAACCACGCCCACATCTGTGATTTCTTTGATGACATATGGCCCCAACCAATGCATCTGAAACTTTCCTGAAAATTTAGTGAACTTACTATCATATAATAAAACCAACTCATTTACCTTGAACATGCGCTGCTTGATATATCAATCATGCCATGCATTTTCGTGTTCCTTTTGTACTTGCTGATGAAAGCTAGCTAGGAATATGTCCTCTTCGAGCTCCATCAATTGCATGAACTGTTCTTCCAAGGTTTTGCGGTCTTCCATCCCCATGAAGGCTGCTATGCGTAGACTAGGTACAATATATTCCATAGGCATCAAAACTTCTACTCCATAGACCAACCAAAAAGGTGTCTGACCTGTTAGTTTTTGCAAGTAGTCATGTACGCTCATAATACTGTCGGTACACGCACTTCCCAATAATTCAGTTGCGCATTGCAAATATTTGTCGACACATTCTCCAATATCTATTGAAGGCCTCCACTGTTCCATTAGCCTGGGGGTGATACGATGTACTCTTCTGATGATAAACCTGAAATTCTTCTATTAGCGCGTTGATCGTTTCGTTGAGGAAGTGCATACAGTGATTACTCATCAACACTTTTCGGCACCAGAACCTAGTTAGCATGTACTTAAACAAAAATTTATCTGTTGTAGCCCCTGTACAATCCTTTATAGGCTGTGCCCGCACCCATCTGGTAAGATACTCTGTCACAGTGATGATGTAGCGCACACCTGTTTTCTTACCAGGAGTCTAAATCAATCCTACAAATTCAATAGCCCATTTCTAAAATGGTTGTAATGACACCGAAGGATTCAGAGGTAGCTCATCCCTTCATAATGGCCTTCCCATTCTTTGACATGCATCACATGCCCTACAATATTATTTGGAATCTTTATGTATCTTAGGCCACCACAACCCCATGCGCAAAATATTTTACATTGTTGCCTTTCCTGCATAATTCCCTCCTACAACTCCTCCATGAACCCCCGCAAGGATGTTGTTTCTTTCGAAATCGGGCACATATTGTCAGATTATCTCGTCCAATCCCATTTTATATAAATGACTGGAAATTACTAAGAAATAAGCCATGCATACTACCAATTATTTATTCTTCTAGCTAGTGTAGCCTTCTAGAGCTTTCCATGTGGTCAAAAAATGGATAATATCTATAAAGTGGTTGTTTGATATGCACAACACGAAGAGGTGCGTGTTGGACAACCCTTCCTCCAAATTAGTAGGCTCCTCCCTTATTTCAATGCGTGACAAATGGTCAGGTCCTACATTCAACCTTCCTGGCTTGACAATTACCTCAAATTAGTATTCTTGAGACAACAACAACCGTCTTCATATATTCCCCCCCAACACAGGCTTATTGACTAGGTACTTCAAAGTGAAATGGTCTGTGTACATCTTGAAATGTCTACCCAATATCACTGGCGTGTTCTTGAGTCCGAATGGCATCACTGTGTACTGAAAACACCCCCATTTTGTCGCGAAGATTATTTTACTCATTTCTTCTGGCGTGATCTTAATCTGATGGTATCCAAAGAACCCATTAGTAAATGAGTAGGCCTCCTACCCTCCAACATTGTCCAGTACCTCATTATTAAACAGAGTCGGGAGAGGATCATGGACACAGGCATCATTAAGCTTCCTTAGATCTACGCAAATCCTTATATCTCCCTTCTGATTCTTTTTTTGGACTACCATTGGGCTCACCTAGTTAGATTCCTCCACCAATTCAATAATGCCTGCTTCAAGCATCTTGTCCAAATCCAAGTGGACCTTTTCCTTATATTTGGGATTAAGGCGATATGGCCTCTACTTAACGGGCTTCACATCTAGTTTCAAACTTATTTTCGTCACTCCCAAATCACCTATGATGCCTTTCAAGTCTGAAAATTTTGTAGGAAAAGGATCTAGGTACTCACAGAGTAACTCAACAACTTTATCCGCTGCTCTGATCTTCGCAAATTTAGGCTCCACTTCAGTACCAATGTTTACCTTCCTAGTTTACAATGGCACGGTGATATCTGGGTTCTCTATCTATGGACCTTCAACCTCACGATGGCCTTACGCTTCTATGATATTGATATTTATTAGATATTCATCCTCCCCTTTAACGGCCATGCTATAGCATTCCAACACATGGCACAGCTGGGTTCTCCAATCCGGTTGAACCAATTCTAAAGGATCCTATGGAATTCAAAAGATCGCTACCTTAACCTGCTGCAGTGCTTCATCAATGCTTTCGAACCCATCTTCAAAGTTGAAGGTCATCAAGAATCCTTCTCTTTAGATGTCCCACTCTGTGGTGTTGTGGTGGAGCTCTGTTTCCAAATACCAATTCATAGGGATTATATCCAGAGTGTGACAAAATAAATGCACCCATTCTGGCTGCAACTCTGTCCCATACACCTTAGTCCATTTGGCCAAATGATCGTGTAGATCATTCCTCCCATCATAATTCTCAGTTGACCTTACTTTAGGACGACCAAATCGCATCCTCATCATCCTCCTGTAATCATGCCACTCATAAAAGTTGTCTTTGTGCATACCCTGCCACCAAGAGGGTGTAGCACGTATGCCAAATCCAGCGCCTGAAAACGGTGATCCTCTGGGGCTTCTCTTTCAAAAGCATCCAAAAAATTATCTATGTCAGTTAAACCATTATAATAAGGTAAATTTCTTATCTCTGATGACGCACAACACAATGATTTGGTCATCATGTTGTAGCGTAGTTTGGATACTTTGTGCAACCCATTTTTCCAATGTTCCAATTCTTCATTTGAATCTGAGGTACAGGAACTTTCGCGGTCCCATGCAATCTATCCATTATTTGTTGGATTCACCTAGTCTTGGTCTCACGCTACTATTTTATAGATCTGATCCAAATCATCATCACTTTCTTCATAGTCGCAGACTGGTTCAATATAGCGTGGTCCTTTTGCAAGGTTCAATGGTACTAGAACGCGGAGTGATTTTCTTTCAAATGACATTGTATGCTTCTTCAAGTTGATTACCCCATTCATATAAATATCCCAGTCTATCCCAAGGATTGCAGGGTATGGATTGTTGTCATCAACAATTTTTGTCACTTCAAAATTAGCTAGTGTGTACGCACCTTCTATTTCTATAGTAACTCCCTACAATCGTCCCATGGGGATAACCTTCTGTTGGTTCACCATCCTCAGTTGAATCTGAGACCATTGCAATGCAAGTCTCCCCATTCTCTCCCAAGTTTGTTTAGGCAATACATTAGCATCAGACCTCAAATCTATAATAACTTGGTCCATCTCATAGTCTCGTATTTGTGCGGTAAGCCTCATCTTGCGCCTTGTTCTTGCCTTATGCTTACCAATATTTCTAACTATGCAGGCTCCATCAGGAGCATTATCTTTACTGGCACACTTGTTTATCAACTCTTGTAGTCCTTTGATAGCCTTGCTATCACGCAGTAGTTTCGTACAAGTCTCCAAGAAGGTGGTAAGCACAGACGGGTCAACCTATGTAGGCGTGCTAGTGTCTAGCAATTTGTTCTGGCTCCCTGAGGTAGAGGCTTCAACAAAGCTTTTCTTCACTTCCATGAATGTTTTCTTCGCGCACTCCAGATCGAAACTAGTCTCCTTTTCCGAGGCCTTGCGGACCCATCCACCTTCTTTAGGTTGTCTCCCCTTATCATCACTAGTCGCGATCCTACTTTGCAGCATGATATTCACATTCGAGTCCTCTTTGCGGGGCTTACCCCTCATCATCTATAAGTTCTGGGTAGGATGTTGAGGTTGTGCCTTCTTCTCATGCATCTTGGCCATCAGCATAGGACATTATTTGATTGTGTGGTCAAACTGACTGCAGTGTTGACATGGTGGACGTGTCTGATTCACACACTACTGCGTGTAGTGTCCTGGCATTCCACAATTATAGAAAATGACCTGACCACGACCCCTACTAGGTTCTCCTCCTCCTCGGCCTCGTCTACATCCCTCATATCCTTTGTGGGCTCCCCAATCACCCTGATCCTGAGGCCAATTTTCTACTTGCATTCGATACATAGGCGTCCTCTCCATCTTTAATTCATAGCTTTGACAGTGGCACTCATCGTGGCCCAACGATTTGTAGAAATCACAGAACAATTGTTTCTGTACAAAATTTTGCAACAAATGACAATTATTTGTGACATCTTTTCCGACCACTTGACAAATGGAACACCATAGCGTGGGCCCTGCACTTGGTCCTGTTGGAGCTTCTTGCCTCAAGGGCATTGCCCCCTCACCCTGTGATGTAGTTAGCAAAGACAAGGCAATGATCTTTATCATGCCCCTTGTTTTCACACTTGAGACACCAAACTTCTTCGCGCACCTCCGGTCGCGCTACTTTTTCCTTTTTCAAGCTCTATATTTTCAAGAAAAGGTTCTACAGCTCTGCGTGTATCTACAGAACCCCCAATGAAGCATCCTGAATAGGATTTTCATGCAATATCATCACAATTTTGAGGGCATCTGCCTGAGTTCCTATCTTTTGTTGTAATAAAGAAATCCTGAAGTGGGGTAGGAGCATGACTATAAACCAATCGCAATGTTGAATATCTGTGAGATTCATACTAGCTTTGTGGATCCCACATTTTAGTCTTTGATCTAACTCCCATTGTGTTTCACTGGGCCTCATCATGATTTCCTTAAATCTAATTATCGATTGTGAGGTAGAATTAGTCTTACTGAATTATTTGTTCAAAGTGGCCTGAGTATCTGCTAATGACACCGATGGATTATCAGTGCAGTACTTAACATACCATGTCAGCGTGCGATCCTGCAGAGCGGTAACCAACTATGTCTTTTTTATATTATCATCCGTAATTTGTTGTGATGTCCACACAACCTTTGCAACAAACCAAAACTGATCTGGATCCTCACTTCCTAAGCCCTTAAAAACTAGAAACTTCATTGTATTCAACATGTTGACCGGCGATGATGGCGGTTTGGACGAAGGTGTATGTTATGGTGGTGAAGGTGGAGGTGGTGTGGACGGATGAGGTATTCACGAAAAACCTTGCCTTATCAACTAGATAGTGCTCTGTAGTAAAGCTTGTGCTACTCCCTCGTTGTCACTCACAAGAGGTTCAATCAACGAGATATATTCAGGGCATGTTCTTCCCCTATCCCTAAAGAGCTTCCCACTTAGTGTAGCTCTAAACATCAAGGCAATGGCAAAACCCATTTTTCACACAACAACATCTGAATCCAAGTATTCAAATATCTTAGATACTTACCTCACTGTCTTTTCAAGAAATGTTTCTCTACTTCATTGTAACTGACTAAGGTGTCGACTGCAAACTCCATAACAAATACTCCTATAACCCGATCAAGAAAATGGTCAACAACGCACGCGATCTTATCTTCAAAAGCTTCCAGCCTTCGCACTAATTTTGGAGTCCACACTATTGGACCGTCAAGCTTCCACCTCCCTTGGTCGTCTGCCAATTTAGCTATCCACTCGTATAGTTCAATCGGGAAGGTACAGAAGAAAATTTTGTGTATTTCGGTGTACAAATATCTGTCCAACCACTGTTCTTTTGTCAAGTGTGGATTCCTGTTTTCGTGCGCTGCGAATTCGTGGATCTTTCTATCCAACTACTTCTCAATTTCCTTCTTGGTCGGATTCTAGTGATGCGACATCACACATCTCTTTATGCAAATCTCGGTCCTGACAAGGGAACCATTTGTTGGCTTAGGGGATCCTGACCCAGGTTCAAAGTTAGTTGCACCAAAACAATATCTACACTACTAGCCTTTTCAGCATCAATCCACGGTGCACAGAATGAAGTCTCACTCGAAGCAGTATGGGGGGATACTAGAACAAAGTTTCTGCACCTAGAGATTAATGTGATGTCCTTCTGTGACCTAGATCTGCCTTTGTGCAGATTTTTAAGTGCTTATGGCTTATGACAGTAACTTCCTCGAATCGGCCTTTAGACCTCCGCGAAGGTCTACAACTGGCTTTTACGGACCCTGAACAAGTGAATTAGCTACTTACGCGCACCATATATTAATTTTAGACCATTATTTACTCAGATCCACCTAAGTGTTCGATAAATTTAACAGACAGTGTTATGATCTTCGTGTAATCAATTAACATTAATTATGTTTAAATAATAATACGGATCAAGTAAATTCACACATCAATACATCATTATTTTATAAAAACATCATTCCATCAGAGCATATATTGAAATCATACATAACATAAGTAAATAGCTAAAACACAGGGACTTCTGCAATAATCTTCTTTATTGATCTTCAATATAGGTTTACAGACTCAATACTTCCCTACACACTTAGCTGTGGACACTACTCTAGGCCTCTACGCACTCAGTTGCAGAGCCTTTCCCTTCCTCTAAGAATTCTATCTCTGCGCTAGACTTCTTCACTCGTACCCATAGACAAAATTCTTACTTGCCTTAGACTCTCTAAGACACACCTATTTATACAATCCCATGGTCCACGGACCATGGGTAGATCTCAAAATCCGACTCAACTTACACAAAGGAGGGTAAAAACCCTTTTTGACTCTTAACTAGCTACACACTCCACGACCATAATTTGCAAAGACTTTTCATCTTTTTACATCAAAACTTGGGCTTTTGCCCTAAAACTGACCCTAGGGGACCCCATCCCAACATGGTGTCTACTATTTTTATGTGTTTTTTCTTTAGTAATTTCTTGGTGAACTAAAATAAAGAAGATATAAAGAATCATAATAATAAGAAACATCACAGGTGATTATCAAGAATAAGAAAAAAAATTATGCCTTACTGATTTTTTAACAATCTCGTGTGTTCTCAGTGTAATTCCTTAACAATGTAATCAACTTCAATTGTTTTCATGTCCTCTCTTGCTTGAATTATTCTCCAATTCCATTAAGTTCAAGACCTAGTCTACTTGGGTAATCAACAAACAACCTTCAATGGTTGTCCCAACAATTCATATTTCCCTACCTCAAGGAAATTACACCATCTTAGACAAGCAACCTCCTTAGTCTCTGGAATTTGTGTCCCATTGGTTGTCACTGAAGTGTACATATTCTACCCCTATAAATTTGAACTTGTGACATTTTGAGAGGAAAGAAAGAAACACATATTCTTAACATTAAGTCCCTTCAAACTATAAATATACATGTTCACAGTGGAAGTACACAATTCCCTTACATTAATGACATGTTATTAAAATGTTTTAACCATGTAAAAAAATTTAATTGCTATATATCACAGAGAGAGTTAATTTAAGATGGACACTAAAATATTTCATTTAGAACAAATATTAAAAATATATTTTTTTTTATCATGTGTCAACTCCATAGTGAGGACAAAAAAATTCCATATCTCCCTCATATTAAAGAACATCCCATTATAACATTTTAACCATAATAATTTCTTTTTACTTTCAATTACTTTATACATATTTATATGAATTTAATGTTGAAATATTTTCTTTAAAGTTAACATTCAATTTAATATTTTTAAAAATATTATAAACTCCATATTTCATAAGAATCCTTATATTAAAGTTAAAAACACTCCTCTAAATGAAATTAATAATATCGTCTCAAATTTGTTCACTAGCATACATTTTAATGCTTATCATGCGATATTTTTCATCATCTTTTTTTATTTGTAATATTTGTCAATTGACTTCCATTAATAATAAAAATATGTTACATTAATAGTTGTTCATGCTTCAAAAAAAGCCACCCTGGGAGGTCATCGCTTCAACCAGGGGTAACTAAAATAGTACCATTACTACCAATGAAATCCAAGATTCAAGGTTTTGATTGTCGCAGAGAAAGAGAAACCCATGTATGCTTGTCATACTTGCCCACTGATGCCCTGAAACATTTACAAAACTAAGGAAAAATGGTATCGAGACAAGGGTGTTCAAAACAAACCTACAAGTGTTATACCATCCTACAGAAAGAAAAAACAAAGATTTATACACATCTAAAGCAAAGAAAAACCGATTACGTGCCAACTGCATCCAAAGTGCTATAAATAGTATGAGGAAAAATTGAACTTTGTTCTAGAGTGCCATCATGTCAATCGTCTATAAGGACTAGTGAAAAAAACATTGAATGCCCAATTATAGAGACAAGTGAATAAAACATCGGAGACCATTAGTCACAAATGATGATCGGATAAAGGGGAGAGGAGTTTTCCTATGGAGAATCTCTAGCGAGAGCCTTAATAACTATCGGTACTTCATGTTTCTCATGAGATTTAGTGCCCAAGTCAGAGATAAAAAACTACTCCACCTTGCTAGTCTGGCCACAATGTCATCCAGGTTGTAGTGAATGTTCCAAATAATTCACTTAATATCCTCCTAACTTGCAAACTATTTGTAGGTGTCTACCTACCTGTCTTGAATAACCATGTGGAGCAGTGTTTCGATATGTTAATGCACTATGAATGAATGAATAAAGTGAAGCCTAAGCTTCATGAATTTTCTCGGATCAGGAACCCACTTGAGGCAGTTTCCTACAATATCAGAATTAAAAAAATATATGTGATCATTGAACTCCTTTGACTCTAGAAGGATAATTCCCTTCCTCAATTTAGGAGGGATTGAGTCGAAGTAGTTCGCCACTAACTCCCATCCAAACAAATGTTGAAAAGAGGAAGATGAACCAGGTGCACCATCATGGTGACTAGGCATTCTTTGTCGAGGAGTCATAATTAGGGAATGCACTAATAGAACAAATAGACTGAAACCATAGGCGAGCACTTTGGAAGATATATTCTTAAGTGAGTATTAAATGCATGAACAAGAAGGACATTATCCGCAGTGGAAAAGAGAAAGGAGATTGTATTCGGTTGAGGGGACAAATGTAAGGATATTCCACGGGATTTTAACATAAATACCAACCCTAACTCCCAGTATAACCCAATTTGTGAGAGACATAGACCAAGGGAGATCAGAGACCTTAAGCCTACTATGATACTAAATGAAAAATTAACAACATCAAAACAAAATGGAGAAGGTACTTGGGTACCGAATTCCGCAAACGATGACTGAGAAATTTAAGGAAATTCCTATAGAATAAAAAACCTTGAGGTGACGAGGTGGGTAGAACTGCTACTAGTTCAAAATATGGACTAGTCTCGATATTGCAAAGAAAGAGAATGAAAAACATTGGCCCTTGTGTAAACTCACAAAGCTACAAATAAGGTACCAAAAGACTAACTGCTTAAATAGTGAACAAGAGTGACATAGGGAAGATAATAGTAAGGAAACAAACCTCCCACAAACCCTGAAAAAAACAACAATAACATCTAGGAGAAACATGACAATTTGAAATCCTCTTCAACATTACAGATAGCATAGCTATACCGCCACCCTGAGAAGGTGTCCATGTATGTATAAAGGGGCATGAATGTGAGAGGAATCAACCTTTGAAAGAAAATACTAGAGTGTGTGAGGTCCAGGGAAGGACAAGTGTATGACTTGGCACACTTTTTAATAAACACAAGGTTCCCATAAATCACATGATCATGAATGAGCTATGTATACTATTTTTTAGGATGTCCTCCACCCACAACAAATCCTCCATGGGAAAACTTAACCATCGCAATTGCTAAGTGATGAACCTTGATGGCAAAAAGAATGTTGTACACCACTACATATGCGACCACCTACGTCCATTTAAACTAACGAGATAGGGGTAGGAGATCCTAAACCTATGAGCAGTAAGGTTCCATGCGAGGACTAAGAGGTGATAGGTGGAGAGTATGGCTCTCATTTACAAGGCCACCAACTCATGCTCCATTCCCATGTTTGGGATGTTAATCATGCTCCCTCTCCACACTGTGAAGCTTAATAACATCCTCATCAAGGAATCCTTTTCATCATCCTTAATAATGTTAAATATTCATCCTTCAATATTCACCACCATCGGTGCAACGTTTTTTAAAGTCTAAATAAAACATCATATCTAACAACATTTGATTTCATAATGTCATGTTTATACCTTTTTAAATATGTTTATGTAGATTTTCACAATTATTCATATTATAAAATGACTTTTTGAAAAAGGACGATGTTTGTGAATTTAGTTTATCTAATGTTTCAAGTGGACAACCAACCATCATCTCAAAGCTTTTATGTCCCTAAAACTGGGTGGAGTGTCCACCCAAAACATTAGACAAACTAAATACACCAACTCAATCCTTTTCTGAAAATTCATCTTACAATGTTTAAGTTATATTTTAAAACATTTTCAAGATTATAAATTCACAAGATTAATTTTCATCTTATGTTTAATTTGAATTTTACTAAAACCAAAGCTGAAATAAAATATAAAAGTGAAAATAATGAATTAAATATGTCTATAATTAATAATTTACTTAGTAAGATAAATTTGATTATTCTATTGTTATTTTTAAAAAATTAACAAGTATTTAGCTATTTTCAATTTATAAAAAATGGAAAGTGATACCCCCCACAGTACATATTATTATATATATATATATATATATAATATATATATATATATATATATTATATATATTATATGATTATCACATGAAAGTACTTACATATCACCGTATAAAAAGTTCAAACATATTTTGAAACATTTTAATTTCAATAATTAATTGAAACAAATGTGTATAATTGATTTCAACATTTTTCTCATATTAATGAGCAACATGATAATTGAAATGTTTAGCAATCAATATTATATTTTGTGTGTGAGAGAGATTTCTAATAATTAAATTTTGAGAAAATATCCTTTAAATATTTAAATCAACTTTCACATGCATTCAAAAAAGAAATATATACAATATTTCAATTCACTATAGTATATTTTATATAGATTGGTGAATATAAGAAATGTATTACTTAAGTGACATGAATCATGTTATTTATTATCAACATTTTTTATTAATATATTTTTAAATACCTTGTGTTAAATTCCATGTTGAGCATGGAAGGAATTATATGTTTTCTTTGTACTCAAAATTGGCTATAGCAAGTACATGGATACAACAAGAAAATTTCTACTTTCAATTGTCTTGTATGCCACTCTACTCGTGCTAAATATTAGAGGAATTTCACATCTCCATTCTCAAGGAACTTTTCCACTTATGATATAAGTCAACTTGATACCTCCATTTAGACGCACACCTCCTATGATAATAACTCATGTAAGACAATTTTATTCACTTAAATTCTAGACATTAAATTATTAATCTAGGGGCATAAGCTTGTGAAATACTAGAGATGCATGTGGAGGTTTTAGGACATTAATATTCTTTTTAACTATAATATCTTTTTAAGGATTCAAATATTATGTTTATGTAATGTTTTGGTGAATATTAGCAGTTTAATCATATATATGTAAAAAATAAGATGGTTTTTAACCAAATAGATTAATATATATTATTTACATTTTTCCAAAAAATAGCCAATTTGTGAAAGTTTGCCCCTAAAAAATTCCATATTTTTAACCTAGCCGAAAAAATCTTAGATTCTGATCTAATGCCACAAAATAATATTACACATTTAAAATAAATTGAAACAGAGACCAAAAATGCTACAATGGTGTTGTTCACTAAATGATAAATTAACAAAATGTTTTATTAGGCATACATTAATAGTATTTTACTCAAAATATTGTTGAATGTTGATGTCCCTAATTGTGAAGAAATCTCATTTCCAATATTCAATGAAACTTATTATGTTGTATGTTACTAGGTTCCATTTCAAATGAAAACGTACAAACAAGTATTCAAGATAAAAAGAATCTACTACATAAACTAATACTTTACAAAGAGATCTCTTACCATTAAGTTATCAAACAAATAGTTTCTTTAATGACATTGTTTGGTCAATTTAGTGATGTCTAAATTGCAACTTTTAAATGTCAACCCGGGGCTCGTAAGCTGATGAAGTGAGGTGTACTGTATGTACTTAGGAAACTATTTCTTAAGCTTTTGTCGTTTTTAACTTTTTAAGTTTGTTTTTAAGTATATCTCTCCTACTGTGATGTGATGGAAATGAAATAAAGCGAGTGAAGTGTGTGAGATTGTGATGAGCTTTTTATAACTTGAAAGTATTCTACAAGAAAGCTTGAACAATAACTGAAATGAAATCAACTCTTAAAGGAAAATAAAAGCATCAAATAAAAGACTAATGACATTGGCCCAGTATCTCTGCTGCTGCAAGAAAATGAATATGAAATCTATGTCAAATCTAGCTAAAAATAAAACTAAGTAATGTGAAACTAAAGTAAATCTACATAAAAGAAAGACTAGTCACAAATACTTTAACTTCTTCTTAACCTCTTGTCTTTTAACTGAATATATCATGTGAGAGACAATTAAAAATAAGCCAAGCAATTATGAGTTCTTGAAGAACTAAACCAAGCTGTGCTAAGTGATATTTTGGTCCTCAATGAAGATATTAAATTATGAAGAAGAAACCATCAATAGATAAACAACTTGATGTCTAAAAGCAGAAAGCAACTATGCAAATTAACGAAATGATAGTAAGGAAATAAAGGCTGCAAAACAAGGAAGGTCAGCAACATTGACAAGATGATTACAAGTGTCACTAGTTGTGAAAAAGAAAAGAAAGAAACTGTCCCAGGCACACCTAAGAAACCTGCATAACACACTGATCAGTCATGGAAAAGTGCAGAAATATAAATAAGCAGAATTCAAAGTTTATATACAGCTATTATACATGATCAAAACACAGCAATCAAAGGCATTCTGTACAGCTGTTATACATAAAATGAGAAAGAGAAATGTAGGAAATTAAAGAATACTATACAGGCCTTCAGTAAACAGGGGCCCTTTGCCTACTCCAGCTGGTTCAATGATTAGTTACATGCTCAAACGGAAAACAGTCTTCTCATATATTATGCATCAAAATGGAAAGTACAGTGGGAGTTCAAAATTACATATCAGTAGCTAACAACTAACTATCCAGCGTTCAAAGACGCTTTATTTATAACAGAGGAAAGCAAACTAACTTAATGAAAACTAAGCTATTCGAGTAGCTGTGTAAAAACACGTAGTCTTGCTGTGTCCTCGGATTTAGGCAACGGTCGTTGTGGGTATTCAATCCGCTGTTGGATTCATGTTTCCCACTATCTTCATGGCTGAGGAAGATGCCACCTGTTCTTCACGTGCTCTAAAATAGAACATGTAGAGCCGTGCCACCGCCGATGACTTCTGTTGACCGTAGTTGCCTCCTCGTTGACCACGGGTTTTGATGACTGGTTTGGGT
>APFE030422440.1:2620-16359 GCA_000404065.3 Pinus taeda | reverse complement strand
CTGTGGAAACGCAGCACTTTGAACCAAAATTCTAAACCAAACACAGTCATTAGCATAATTAGCAAACCATGTAAAAAAGTCCTAAAATACAATGATTTGAGCAATTTGATGGAGGGAATGAGTGGCAAAAGAAGGAAATGAATAGGAAAAGGAGGCTGAGAGGATGTATAAAGAAGTGTAGGTTTGAGGCTCAACAGACATATGTTGTAATATTTCACTGATATCAAATTCAAGCATTTAGACAACAAAATGAAGAGCACAACATATCTTTCAACCTTCAATGGAGACACATCCTCTCTACAAATAATTGTACATAACACAAATTAAATATTAAACAACAATAAATTATAGCAATTAAACTATTAACAAGACATAAAATCCTTATGAAATCCAAAATGTAAACTACAAATTGGATATTCTTATCAATTCTAATGCTAAGAGGATAAACGAAGATTGACATTAGCCAAATTGAGGGGTCTACCAACTAGCTTCACACTACTTATAAAACTATAATGCTAAGAACCAATCATGCACATGAAAAGTATCTCAAAACACCAGTTTGATATTTGTATTAATGGAAGTAAGGCTCATCAATACGTAACAATGGATATCACTATCCATCGGTCTATTGATTGATTGATCTATTTGTTGATCCATTGATTGATTGAACTCTTTAACAATGACATTAAATTTCTTCCTTGCTAGTGTATGTAAACATTTATATTACAAAAGGATGCACAAGTGAAATCTAGTTGAATCCCTTGTTTCATGCTTTGAGAGCATCAAATACATATAATGAAGGGAAAAGAAAGGTATTTTTGGTAAATCTTTGGTGAAAATAGACCACAATAGGATCAAGTGATACAAATATATCCTTGATCATTACCCTGAACTATATTTCTTGTTGGACACACTATTCTTGGCATAATTTGATTGTGATTTTAACTGAAAGATAATGCCCACTCTATTTTCTCTGAAACCAATTTGAAGAACGAAACTATCTCAAGGCATCTAGGAGGAAATCCCATGTCTCATACTTCCTTCTAGAAGTTCACATACATTCTAAATGATGAGGTGCGTTATCAGATCCTCATATGAATTAGAGGACCTCAACTAGTTAAACCATCATTAGTAATAAAACAACATTTAACCCCCCTAATTTACTGGAAACAATGAAAATATATATGAAATTAACAATATAATTACCTTATAATCTTTGGATTACCTTTTCATTGAGAAATATGGTAAAAGGAAAGACAACAAGGTAGGAAGATAGGATTAAATGGTTAAAAAGGGGATAGATGTCAATGAAAATGACACCAAATTAGAGGCCTAACATCTCCCCCCACCTAATATTTTGCATATCCTCATGCAAATAGATGTATGGCTAATATTAAGGTACAAAATTGAGAAAAATTGAGAAAAACTTGATCGATGCTTCATCTATGTTAATGACTACTAATTGATATATTCACTTTGACCCCTTTCCTCTTTTGCTATGTCTTTAGTTTCTTTCCCAATGTTCTATTATGTAACGACAGATATTGAGTTTGTTTGTGCCACTTCCTAGAAAGTTTAACCAACATTTTTTTTTCTTCGATGTTAGTTTCCCAATTTCCTCTAATACTTGAGCACATTTTTCCTTCAAGAATATATTTTAATTGTTTACATATCTATCCAAGATCTTAATTTTTCAATCTCTACTTTTATTATTTAAATCTTCTTGTTTTTCTTCTTCAGTTTGGAATAGATTTGCCTTCTTGGGGTACTAGAGGACATGTTGTGTTTTATAGGTTCATAATAGTCTATATTATCCTTGAAATCATTGGGCATTGTTGTTGAAGGTCCAAAATAATCAAGATGTTGATAAACGAGAGTCTTAGGTTTAGATAATATAGTTCTATACTTGTTGGAAAAGGGGGTTGTTAACTCCTTTAGTTGGATATCACTGTGCTTAGTTGGTATTGGCTCAATATGTAAGGAAGTAACATTTTTGGTTGGACACGAAGTCTCTGGTGATGGAGGCTCCACATTTTATTTCTAAGACTTATTTTTATTCATACTCCTAGGGATTATCCTAGGTGTGACTAGTGTGGTTGGAGTAGGTTTTCCATGTGCCTTGTTTGCATGTGGTCATTTAGACTTTTGTTTGTGAACAATGAATCCTTCAACTTCATGGGCACTAAGGTCCTCATTGTCATTTCTTTCACTATGCTCAAAGAAAATATTCACGTGTCAAAGTATCTCTTCATGTGTAATAATCGTATCAAAAAACACATTACGAACTAAGAGTGTGTCCCATGTATTCCTTTATTTATGCAATTCTTCTACAATTATCATTTGAATTAAGCCATGATGATATAACCTTTCTAACCTTTCTAGGTTTTGTTGTGTGTTCATTAACAGTTAACCCAAACTTTTACATAAATTGAATGGAAAATTCAAATAATCATTAGCTTCAAAGGGTAGGAGGAGATGGATATGGTAAATAAAGGTAATTTCATACCTTCAATCGAATGTAATATGATTTTGTATCACAAATAACAAGTTTCTCCACTTCTTTGTAATGCACACTCTCAATACACCGTTCCCCAATTTGGCCTATGTTCATTGAGCATAAGAACTAAGTCCAAATCCCTTGCTTGATTTTATAATTTTTTAACCAACTCTCCCATATTTAAGGAAGTCTAGTTTCTTGGTATTTTAATTGCTTTGGCACTACCATTTCCAATTTTCCTACATGAACAATTCAACAATCAAATCCTTCTATGAATGCTTTGGTGACAGAATCATTGTTCCTGTGAAATTTTCTATGGAACAAAAGCCATCCTATGAATATAAGTATGGGTTTGTTGAAATTATACTCAAGCCATACTTCCAAAATTTCCAATGACCATGGTTCTTGCCTAACCACACTAAGTTTCCCCATGACATCATAATTCTTTATGTGTGAGGTTATGCAAAAAAACTCCTCGTCTGAGTGATTATCATTGTTGATGAAGGGGTAAGAGTCTTGTGAATGCTAATTAATGTATGAATTACTTATAGGTTAAAAACTCATTTATAATCCTATAGGTGATTCAAATTGAGGGGGGAATTATAATGATGGTCTTTCAATCAATATGCATGCAAACAAATCTTAAGAGCAATAATGATATTACATGTTATTAGAAGGTAATTTTATATGGTGGAAAATGGATAGGAGAATGGAAATAATGATGTTTAGTGGAGCATATAATAAGGATATAGTGTAGGAAAGGATACTTATAAAAATTTAGATGATCTCATATGTTTGTTGTTTGATTACTTCCCATGTTCTTAATAAACTACATGAATTTCAAAGTGGCTTTTCTTACTCTAAGTTTACCTTAATGAAACCTTCATAAAATGATGCATGTTGAAGATGATTACCATGGATAAAAGGAGGAATTGATCATGAAACTTATATGTATTTAGGTAAACCAAATCTATATGTTGATGCTGAGAGTGTCTAATTGAGGATGTTGAGATAGATTGCTTGTCCAAATCTATAAAGAAAATGATTGATGTTGTCAATGAAGGACTTTTGAGTGATGAAGGGAAGAGGCTAGAGTTACTTGGGCAACTCTAGACTCTAATCCTAATGCTAATTATCATCATATGTACTTGAATTGAAAGTTATATTCAAACAAGCTTGTTACAGATCATTTAGTAACTATTATAGAGATCTTGTGACTCTTGAAGGAAGTGTTTTTTGAATTGCATGATGGTTACAAGAATGCCTATAGCTTATGAAACTATTAGAAATGTAAATGATGATGTTTTTATTGGAGAAACCTAAGACCAGTCATCTATAGAATCATTATCTTTGAAATACTAAAGTACTATCAGGAGAAAAGAGAATTGAAACATTGAATTTTGAAGATAAACATGCAGAAGTCCACATGTTGAAAGTCAAAAATGAAGTTCTGAAGATATAGTCATGATTTATTAGTGGAATGAAATCAAGTATATATTTGTTGGAGATAATAAAAAATAAATTTATTTTGTAATCCCATGAATATGTTGAACAAATAATCATTGAAAATTTTGAGGTAAGAAAATTAACTACAACAAATATGGATACTAACGATGGTAACAAGAATAATAGTAATGGTTATCTCAAGCTCTGTATCAAGTAATTTTCTCATGAATCTAATTATGGTTTTGCTAATACTGCTGCTTAGAAAAACTATTCATGGAAAATCCCTCTTTTTGAAACAAACCAACTTGTTTATTTTATAGCTAACAATCTCCATTTTATTCAAAAATAACTTGGGGAATATTTACCAACCAGTTGCCTACCTTCTAAGAAAAAATCCTATTCAATTGTTCTAGAGAACTGATTTTCACATTTTCAAATTAAAAAAATGAAATATCAAGTTGAGCTTGCAACAAGTTGGGAACCCTTCCTACTTACTACATCCATATAAGATTGTTTCAAATTATGTTGAATGAATTCCTTCTAGGTGATATGCTATTGATATAATCTTAACTTATTCCCATTAACCAATCAAGAAATTCCTTCGCCATCAATGGTATTGATTCTCATGGAACAATTTTTAAAGGTAGTCTCAACTTCATATGGGCCTAACCAGCATGTTGTAAAATTTCCTTTAAAAATATTGAATTTAGAGTAAGAAAGGAGAGCCTAAACAACTCATTTGAAATGAGGTTTCAAGTTAAACTTCTCCTGCTATTTACTTCTTTGCTATTGGACAAGGGTGGTTGATTGAATGGTGTTCTCCTACATCTCATCCAATTCATTTAGCTGATATATTCATTGTTAAGAAAGGAGAGCCTAAACAACTCATTTGAAATGAGGTTTCAAGTTAAACTTCTCCTGCTATTTACTTCTTTGCTATTGGACAAGGGTGGTTGATTGAATGGTGTTCTCCTACATCTCATCCAATTCATTTAGCTGATATATTCATTGTTGTTGCACGTTAGGGAGTTTTTACGCTAACCACATTTCAAAAATGTTAACCTAAAATTATATTGGAAGACCGTATTTTCCATGCACTGTTCATTGGTGTAACCTGGTGTTTCTCCTGTAGATTTAAGGTGCAAGTTCTTGGGGAGCCAATTACCCAATTTTTTATGGTATATTTTAGTATTTTTGTTGTATAATTGGCTTTAGGGCTTGTAACGGGCGCCACTTACTCGTTTGCTTGGGGTAGGGGAGTATTTCCAGTCATATACCCTAAATCTCTCTCTCCTTCCTCTCTCTCTCTCTCTCTCTTCTCTCTTCTCTATTTTTCACTTTATTATACCTACTAATCTCTCTCTCTCTCTTCTCTTTCTCTCTCTCTCTCTCTTTCTCTCTAAGTTTCCACGTAATATTCCCTACTAATCTCTCTCTCTTCTCTCTCTTTCTCTCTCTTCTCTCTCCTTCTCTCTTTCTTCTCTTAAGTATTCCCATACCTTATATCTCTCTCTCTTCTCTTCCTCTCTCTCTCTCTTCTCTCTCTAGTTTTTTCCCGTTTAATTATTCCCCTAATCTCTCTCCTCTCTCTCTCCTCTCTCTCTCTCCTCTCTCTCTCTCTTCTCTCCTCTCTCTCTCTCTCTCTCTCTCATTCTCTCTCTCTCTCTCTCTCTCTCATTCTCTCATATACTAGGCAAAGTAAGTATATTCAACTCTTGTCATTTTCACATAAAGAAATTTCTTTCCACTACTATACTATATGATGAGCCCTGGTATTGGATGAAGGATGTTGCAACTCCCAAGAATTTAAACTTAAATTATAAACCCAGGGTTCATACAAACTTAGAGGTGATAGTGCTATATGTACAGTAGGTCAAGTTCTACTCATGTCACCCTCAGCCATTGGATCAAATCAAGGCAAGAAAATACCACTCCTTCAACTAACTACAAAGAGAATTTATGTGGAAAGGAAAAAACATACCCTAATTGCAATGAAAGGATCATTAGCCTGATTGTAGAAATGAAGGTACCATTCATTTGATGTAAAATACTAACTATAACTGCATGAGGGAAAGAGAATATACTAGTTGAAAAAATAAACCATGCTACTCTATTTGCAAACAAATCAAATCAATATTCTACTTGGAGAATGGAAATTATTAATGTAATTGAAAATTTCTTGGAAAGAATAAATATAATCTACAACACACGGGAAATTCAGAAGCTAAGTCTAATTCACTTGCATTGAAGAGCTTCAAATGTGAAAATTTTCTTCCTAACTCTATTTGTTGTTTTGTTCTTGTAGTGGAGGAAGGAGGGGTCTAAAGTGATACTTGGGTCTCCCTAATCATGGATTCAAAGCCTGGAGGTCATCGTTCAATCTCAAGATACAAAAATAAAGATCCTAGGGAAAATATGGTTGCATTTGGCTAGTGCTACAGGACTGCTACAAGGTGCTACATGAAACTCTGTTTTGCTACAAGAGTGCCCTTTTTTTTACAAGAGTGGGTCCTAGATATTTCTAAGGGAAAGGAAGGTGTTTTAAAGGTAGAGGAATGATCTGGGTTCCTTTAGCTACCGAAATCATCCAAGATATTTTACTTATATGATGTTGTTAGAATTTCATTTAAAAGAGCATAAAGGAACATATGTGCATGCTTAAACAAGAGGAAAAATGACAATGAACAGAAAATCATGAACAGGACACATTTGATAACGGAGTTCATCCAATGTGGACTACGTCTCCAGGCTTGGTGTCAAGGTGGTGTTGGCCACTTCATATAATGCTAGAAATGATGATGATGTACATGGACAAGACTTTATCATAGAAGGTAATATGCCCTTAAACAAGAGTGTCTTGTCTCTCCACGAGACATTCCACTTACAGGAATTCTCACTCAAGAAGGCTTCCTCTCAGCTTGATAAACTCACATGATCTCACACAATGTGGCAATGAGTATCCCTTCAACATAGTTACACAAGGATATCAACAATAATACATAGCTTGAAAAGCTAAATACATCTCACATAGTGTGGAAAAAATGATCCCACAACATAACATCAAACATGGATATCAAAACATAGTACATCATCTGAACAATTATGAAGGAAAACATGACCTGACTAATTCATGTACGTACACCTCTTAAGTTGACTGAAAAATGGAAGGCTTAGCACAAAAACTAACTGCACTACTGAATTTTTGTCGTCAAGAGGTGTAAAATCAACTATCCATGTGTCAAATTCTGACATCGTCAAATTCTGGGCTTGTAGGAATCTTTTAGATTCCCAAAGATTCTCCAAAGATTCCCTTCTCTCGACTGAATGGAGATCCGCAACTCAAATCAGAAAACTGATCTTGCCACCATGATCCTTGCGATATTCTAAGACTTTTGAGTATAAACTTGGCTGCATTCTGACTCTAGCGAATTTCAGCCTCCAAGGAATCTAGTAGATTCCCTCAAAGATTCTATAAGATTTTGCTCTGCCAAGAATCTGAAAATTTGCTACACATATGGTGATTCTAATTTCACCATCATGTTCTCTACGAAAATATGAGAAAAATGACTATAAACTTCATATCATTGTGATAAAATGAAAATTTACCTCATTGTGGAATCTTTCAGGCATTAAGGAATATTCTCTGAGAATCTATCTCGAAATGTGTGCCATCATTTTTCCTCCCCGAACTGTGTCAAGGTTCCGTTCCTAGCTTAGGGTTCTGCAGTCTGGGCATGGTTACACCATTGCTCACGGTTCTACTACACTCTTCATTCTGTCCTTTCTTGGTCCCTCTCCTATGCAAATCACTGTGTGAGGGTTTAAGTATTAACTGGAGGGTGGAGCCACCAACGCTGAACCCCATGGCTCAATGGTGCTAGAGTCCTCTAAGATGGCAGAGGTTGGAGTTCAAATCCCCCGCCCTCCAAACTTGGAAAATGGTTTTGTTTAATCGACAAATGGTTTAACATTTCACGACCTCCCCTGAACGTTCCACTAACCGTTGCTCCCATTTGGCAACTTGTTTAACCATTGACAGTTTCCTCTCATGCTCATTGGGTGTTTATTTGTTGGCAGGGACCATTCCACATGGCCTCGACCCCACATTCTATTTTCATTGTAGTGGTTCCACCGAGGGTGGCGGGTTCATTGGGGGTGGTCGACCCCCCAACCACCATTTATTTATGTCATGGTTCAGTCTGGGGGTGGTAGGGGTTGGCAACCTGCCACCTCATTTATTTACAATCTTGATGATGGAGGTGGCGGGGGTCATGGCCAACCACTTATTTTTTTATAATTTTTGTTTTTTTAATAACAAATAATTCCTTTTCAACTTTGCCAACTTTAAGGCTCATTGGCTGTTTTAAAGAGGCAACAATTTTTCTCATTCTAGTGGCCGGATTCCAGTGACCATTGCCAATTCAATTTGTAGGACCATTAAACCTAGCCCACATGCCCACTTTGACCAAAACTTTGACTGGCTCTATCTCCTTCATACCATCTCGGATTTGAGTTCCATTTTCACTGTTGGGATCAGGGAGACGAGCACTTCTATCTGGTGCTAGTTTGAGAGAAATCTGACCACTTCGAAGTTTGACAATTTCTAAGCCCTCTTGGACTTCTGCATGTGTTTGGAGCCACCTGGATCAATACTCCCCACTTAGGAGCTTTTGGTCCTCCAAAAACATGAAAATAATTTGCAACTTCTTTGTACCTTGTCTGCACTACAATTGTCCTGATAGGTCACCCTTCCTTCTCCTTCACCTTTGTCCTTCGGAGCCATAAGCGATGAGCCAACACATGCACTCTCTGTAAACTTGTAGTACAATTCTGCAAATTACATGCTTAATTTACATGACCAAATAATGACCCAAGCAACCCATACTTTCCACTAGTTTATAACACATACTCTGTGGTCAAGTTTCATCAAAATAGAAATAATACCCCAACTATCAAAACAAGGCCAAAATATCATTATTGCTTCAAGAAGTGATGGAAAACACATCATCACTTTCACATTTTAAACTAAAACACATGAATTACAAAGAATAAGGCCATGTCATTCTACCACAACTAGAAGAACCATTTCTCACTTATCAAAGTGAATGGGTCATCGTCTTGTGGCACATTCATTGGTCGAACAATTGTTTCATCTGGTTCATGCTTGGATGCTTTGTCCTTGCGATGTTGTTTTGGAATGAGCCTCCAACATGTGGCTCTTTGATGACCACCTCTTTTGCAATGACTACAATAAGCCTTCTGCCTCTAGATCTGATTTACCTTCTTCTTTTCCTGTGGTTGAGAGGGTCTTTCATGCCTCATCTTTTTCCATGCTGCTATTCTTTTCTAGCACTCAACAAACATATGGTTATGCAATCCACAAAAACTACAAGTTCTTTTATGCCATGATTTTCATTCATTATTAATAATATGGTTGTAATCAAAATGAACATTAGAATACCGAGACTAGTTATACCTTTCTTGTTCATCTCTAGTATGATCATGGGAACAAGAGATTGCCTCAACTCTTTCTCCACAATGCATACTGCCATGGGATGATGGCGATGTGTTCCCATCATTCTCTTTCCTCAATGGTCTCAACAATGTCTCAAAATAATATGACACCCTTGAGTATTCTCCTTCGGTGTATCCCAAGCCTACAAATCGAGGTCTTTGCACTACCTCCAATGGCTAAGTTATGCCTTGGCTATTAACACCAAGTCCTTCTTCTTCCTTATACCTCATCCTGGTAAGGAGGCTCATGTTTGTCCCTGTAATTGGTATCTCCACATTTCCAACAAAAATTATACTATTTGAAGATGAAACTGAAGGGAAATCAACATCTTTTACCTCCACTGTCGAGTTGGAGAGAACTGATAAGGGCTTCTCATCATCTTTTATTGGTGGTTTGCTGGTTGTCTTGGCACATTCCCCAACTTATTTCTTGTCATACCCAAGTCCTCCGTGACGGGGTAATTCCTCTACTTTGATGGGGTTTATGATGCCTTGGCTATTAATGTCGAGGCCCTTCCCCTGATACCCCATTCTCTTTAACAGTTTGGAGCTGATTCCTATGGTATGATTTTAAAAACCAACGAAATCATCATCAGGAAACATACATGAAGTTGGAGAATTACTTTTTACCTCATAGGGATCATGCTGCAGCTTTTCCGAGGCCTTGTCCTTAGCTTGCAGCTAGCGTAGCAGCCTCTGTTTCTCCTCTTAATCTTTCCTATAGAAGCCTCTGTAATTCAACATGCTCTTCTTGATGACTTCGGTTGTTTCGATTCAATTCTTCTAAGGCTGACTCTGTGGCTTGTAACTAAAGCTACAATCGATGCTTCTCCTCTTTCTCTTCTCATAGAAGCATCTTCAATTTGGTGTCATTTGCTTGAAGACTTTGGTTGATCTCCTCATTCGAATGATAAGAAGATGATGAAGGCAATGGGTGTACACTAGAAGATGTGGATGAAGCATTGCTTTCCAATCTCTCTTCCTCCTCCTCTCTTCTCTTCTCATATGCTTCATACATGATGTCCAACATTTTGGACATTCGTAGGAAAGTCTCATACATTTACTTTCCATCCTCCATTGTCACACATTCAATCATTCACCCTCGCAATCACATAAGTGAGAAGACCACTCTGATACCAAACTTGATCTAGGTACCTTCAACTACCGAAATCATCCAAGATCTTTTAATTTTGTGATGTTATTAGAATTGCATTTAAAAGAGCACAAAGGGACATATGTGCATGCTTAAACAAGAGGAAAAATGAAAACGATCAGCAAATCATGAACACGACACATTTGATAACGGAGTTCATCCAGTATGGACTACATCTCTAGGCCTTGTGTCAAAGTGGTGTTGGCCACTTAATATAATGTTGGAAATAATGATGATGATGTACATGGAAAACAATTTTTCATAGAAAGGTCATATGCCCTCAAACAAGAGTGGCTTGTCTCTCCACGAGACATTCCATTTACAGGAATTCTCACTCAAGAAAGCTTCCTCTCAGCATGACAAACTCACATGATCTCACACAATGTGGCAATGAGTATCCCTTCAACATAGTTAGACAAGTATCTCAACAACAACACATAGCATGAAAAGTTAAATACATCTCACATAATGTGGAAAAAAAGATCCCACAACATAACATCAAACAGGGATCTCAAAACATAATACATCAACTCAGCAATTATGAAGGAAAACATGACATGACTGATTCATGTACCTACACCTCTGAAGTTGGCCGAAAAATGGAAGGCTCAGCTGCAAAAACTGACTGAACCACTGAATTTCCGTCGTCGAGAGGTGTAAAATCGACTATCCATTTGTCAAATTCTGACACCGTCAAAATTTGGGCCTTGTAGAGTCTCCAAAATGTCTTCAAAATATCATCCACTTTCACCTTTATCATCACCATTTCACTCACATGTCACAAAATCCATAGCCATATAATATTTCATTAGACTCCATCTTCATGATTACATGTGGTTACCTTTGTGTTTTCCAAAATCTAATGTTTTCTAGTATTTGAAGTGAATTTATGGTTAAAACTTAGAAAAATGACATATACTCTCTAATACTTAAAATTGGTGAGTTTCATGACATGTGTAGGTCATTTGGAAGCTTCCAAGGCACCCTTATGTGGCTTCTAATGCTCAAATTCGAATTCCCTTCAAGATATGGAAGAAGATTTCGATAAAGATCAAAGAGGATATGTGTCTCGTCATTACCTATTTGAGTTGTAACTCTATGAGATTTTCTAGGGATCTAGGGAGAGAATAATGAACCTCCATTAATGTGGTAGCTTCTTATGTTTTTCTATAAATAGGAGAGCCTCCTCCTTTCAAAGGCATGTGAAAAGTTGGAGATACTCAGGTTTCCAAGTTAAGATTATTCATGAATGGAATTTAGATTTAACACCATGGTCATGAGTGATGTTCACCTCTTTCTGGTAATGCTTGCATTGGGAGCCTCTCAACTTGCCATCTCTCATGATTTTGGATTGGCTACCTATAATGTGTGAGATTTATTGTTTTTATAGATTAAGATTTATTGCTTTCATAGATTAAGATTTATTTTCTTTCATATCTTTTCTGGTGTGAGAGGTTAAGAATGATTGTTTTTGTTTTCATTTTATGTCATGTGGTTTTGATTATTCATTTCATAGGATCCTGATTTGATAATTCATGCATGATCCCTTAGAGTAGATTTCATTTCATGCAATTTCAATTCCTGCAAGTGTGGTACATTAAGATTTCATTCCTGCAAGTGTGGTAGATTAAGATTTCAATTCCTGCAAGTGTGAAAGATTAAGATTTCAATTCCACATGCTATACTATAATTGTTCTATAGTTTATTTTGAATTGATTGTTGAATTAGAATAGGTGAATTTGGTTTGTCATTATTTGGTTTCGTAGTTAGATTGATCTAAATTGAAAGTTAATTTCTAGACTACACAGCGCACCCACACATCGCAAGTTTTATGAAACCCCTGGGTTGATAATTAAATGATAGGTAATTGTTATAGCTCCAAATCTCACCAGTATGGTTTGTGATGCTTCATCCATGGCCTAGGGCAACCCCTCCTTCCAGACCTGGTCATATATCTAAAAAACAGTGTTTTATTCCCTGTACGCGACATTGCCCTGAGTTAAACGCGTGTATACGCGGGTTCATACATACCTAACCCGCGTATATGTATTAAAACACTTAAAAAATATAAAACTCCTTATTTTCGGGCGGAGATCGCGGGGTTTACCTGCTGATCACCTGTTAGTGCCCGTGGCCTCAACTGTCCCCAACCAATTCCTAACTAAAAAACTACCTTGGAGTTGGTATAAAAAGACATCAAGGGGAACGCCTAAGGAGGAGAAATCATTGAGCAAGGTTATTATACTGAGTTTTATCCCCCTGATCAGGTCTGAAGACCCTTGTGCCTTCTGCACTTCCCCCATCTTGTACAGGAAACCCTTGTTTCCTTGTGTTTGGATGTTCATTCTTTCCCATCACATCTTGGAGTGAGTAATGGAAGGTGACTTACTAGTGGCTTGAGGGGGGACGGATCCAGAAGGAGGCTGAGCTTTGAGCATGCAGAAGCGGATTCAGGTGATATTGCTCTTTTTCCATATTATTTTGTTTATCTAATAAAGAAACACGTCTTGTTCCCGAAACGCTTCTTTCTTTGTGTTAATGATATTTATATGTGAAGTTCATACTTGAATAGATGTTTATAAGTTTGTAACTAACTCATCTATCATATAACATAAAGATCATTTTTTATGTAAAATTTTGTCCATATACTGTTGCAGTTCGTGGAATTGTGGTTTTTACAGGACAAAGGAGCGGAAGGGATGTGAAGAAGGGTTTGCACCCTTGAGTAACTACCCAAACATAGGACCTCAGGTATGCCCCTCTCACCCTAGAAGTAGTTTTTTATAGCATAAACGGTTGTGGGTGTGTGTGTTTCTTAATTTAGATAACTTTCAGTCTGCTAAGGTTTCACCCAAGAACCTTAGGGGAGAATATCCCGCAACAGAACTGGCGACTCCACTGGGGAACAACATTCTTTTTGTTCCTTGTTGGGCGTTTGTCAAGCCTATCAGGGCTCAGTAGCTTGCTGGCTTATTGATTCTATTTGGTTTGTTTCTGATTTTATAGTTTGACCAGTTTCTGGAATTTTCTTTTTTATTTTTCTTGAAAGGCTGCATACACGCTGATTTTCTTGGTTACAGAAGCGTATACACGCTTGTTGCCTGAAGTAAACCCGCGTATACGTAGGTT
>APFE030422434.1:0-13308 GCA_000404065.3 Pinus taeda | reverse complement strand
TCTGGATATACGCTAGTTGCATTAGACATAGTTGCGTATACACGTGGGTTCACTAAATTGAAGTAGCGTATATGGATCTAAGTATGGAAATGAAAAAGTTTTATTGATTAGATAATACTGATTCAACCCCCCTCTCAGTATTATTTCCAACAATTGGTATCAGAGCAGGTCCTTTGGTAGAAGCTTGATTGCTTGAAGGAGATCCGTGGAACAATGGGAAAGAAGCTTAAGAAAGCGCCTAAGAAGAAAAGGACATCTCAGAAGAACTATGACAATGGGAGCATCGATTGGGGATTATCTGGAAGAATCATTTCAGGTTCAAAATCACTTTAGAATGAAGATGAATAAGATCTATCAGGTACGAATTTGTTATCCTCTAGTATCCATCCATGTGAAGATGATGAAAGTGATAGCGAAGCAATTGAATTTTCTCTTATGGGTGAGAAAGAAAGATATCAAATAGAGGCAGTATTTAGAAGGCTTACAGACAAAATTAGAGAACAACAAGATCTATTGAACAAAAGGGAATGCTCTTTCAAAGAAGAAGTTACCAAACTAAAAGCTCAACTAGAGGAAGGAAACAAGGTAAGGAAGTTACTCAAGGACAAGGAATGTCAATGTCAAAAGTTGCAGGATGAAGTGACATCATTAAGAAATGAAGTGAATGAAAGGAGCACAATCATCAAGAAACTCAGAGATAGATCTAGTTACCATGAAAGTCTTGAAGCCATGATCCGCTCGCTAAAAGAAGATCTTGAATAATCAAAGAAGCAGAATAAAGAACTACTCCAAGCTCATGAAAATGAAGTTCTTGAACTAAGACGTCAGTTGGAAGAAGAAAGAAATGCTGAAGAAAACATGAAGAAGCAGTATCTTGAAAAGGAATAGCAACATCAAGTTGAGGTGAATATTCTAAAAGATAAATTAGAAGAAAAAGATAAGCTCTTACGATTTGAAGATAGTACTAAGATCTTGGATGATATTCTTAGTAGTCAAAGGTCTCTTGCTATCAAAACTGGTCTTGGTTTTCATCTATCTATTGAAGGCGAATCTAGTTCAGAAAATAAGACAAGGAACTCTAATGCAACATCTGAAATGCTCAACAAGGAGATGAAAGGTCGACCCCATCAACAACCAAGGAAATAAATTCTTCAAAGAAAATATTTTACTCCTCCAATGAATAATGTTGATTATTATAATCTTGGACATGTTGCAGCCATATGTAGAAGAAGAATGGTTCAAGACGATCACACAGAAAGATCATCATGGTCCAGGTACTTTAAGGGATATTGTTTCTCTTGTAGTATGTTTGGTCACAGAGTTGTTGATTGCTACAGAAGGAATATGAAACAGGTAAGATGTTATTCCTGTAACAATCTTGGACATATAGCAAAGGAATGCAGGAACAAAGTACGGGCACCATACCAAAAGGAGAAAACATCATCACGCTTGAAGATATGGAAGAAGAAGGAAGTTCAGTGAGAAAGATGTAGCACCGCACAATATACTCAGACATAGCACAACACAAACATAACAGACTCAGAGGGAGCTGAAAGTGTAAAACTTCAGTGTCCTAAATCTCATACGCAAGTTTCATAAAGGGAAGTTGCGTATATACGTGAGTTATACGCTGCACAGTCGCGTATATGTTAGTTTGAAGAAAGGCAGTGGGACAGGATCAGAAGAAGGGTCTCATATGATTTTCTTTGTTTGATAATGGTTACAATCTACTGATGATGTGTGGAAATTTCTTGATACTTGTAAGATGTTTAGAAGTGTTTTGATTCTAACTCGTTAATGATGATGCCATGATACTTCATGTTGATATATGCATGATCAGATCTGATTTTTGGCATAGGTTCAAGGGGAGCATATGCATTTAATAATGCATTGTTGGCATTATGGTTAATATTCCTTGGTGATGATGATTATATGGCTAAATGATACATCCTGCTATGATATGGTTATGAGTTGTCCATGATAAAATCTCATATGATTCTTTGTGTTACATAGTCGATGCTCAGATCATATTTGTAGATTGATTCTTAGATGGTCCATATATGATGCTTACATGGTGATCTTCATAAGGATAAGGAGAAGTACAAAGCTTGAATACACAACTTCATTAGTTGATGATGAGTCACTCATATGTTGTTGTCGTCATATGCATAAAGATCATATAATACAGTTATGATGTAGGATTTGTATAGTTCTTGGTGCTCATGTGGATGAGGATTGTTGATGTTGATGATATAAAGAAGCCTTGACAAATGATCTTGAGCTCAAGATACATAGTGCTAGATACATGAATGATTGCATTGTCGGAGACATGATGATGATGAGTTCTAGCTATATGATGATAGGTTGATACTTACATATGATGATTGATGTAGATGTTCCCAAAGTGATGATACTTGGATCATGCAGATCTTGATGATGATGAGATAACTATGGTGATGAGTTAATATCTATATGCAGACATACCTTGTTACAGGACATTTATAGGTTGCTAATTTGGAAGTAGTTATATGCGAATTTTATGAGGAATATCCGCGTATATACGCGTGTTTCTGTGGATACAGTCATGTATGTTTTGGTTTGAATGAAATCAGTGGGCCAGGCTCAGGGTGAGAAGAGTCTGATATGGGTCTGACAGAGACAATTTGGCACAGCTTCAGGGGGAGCAGATAAACTTCTAATAATGCATAGTTGGCATTACCTTAGAAGCTCTTTGTTCGTGTACACAAGTTGTTTTTAGTTTCAGGTAGATCAGGTACAGAAGGAGAACAGAAGGAGATCATGGTTGTTGATCTGAATAGTGGTTGACAAATGCTGTTGATATTAGTTATTGGTGATTTTCATAAGTCTTGCACTTGATATTTGGTCTCTATGTCAAGTATTTCTTTTATTATCAAGGTCATGTAACAACCTATGTTGGTTTCCCCACTATGCCTCAGATGGATGATGTAATGTTCTTGTTTTATCATGTGTAAACTTTTGATGTATCCCCACTTGGTTGGGAATGAGTCAATTCTAGTATATTTCCACTTGGTTGGGAAATGGATGTATGTATGAGTCCTTGGTGATAGGAAGGTCATTTATGATAGAGTCATGTTCTTCTTGTAAAACATATTTTTGCAGATCTTGCTTATAGTCAGGGGGAGCACGAACAACACACTTCAGCAGAGCAAAGACTTCAACATGTACTCAAAGGGAGCATGGGTAGAGTGGTACACCTTGGCATATACAAAGGGGGAGCTCATTCAAAGATTTCAGCAGGTACTCAGGGGGAGTATGGACAACGGAATGTTTATCCAGGAAAGAGATTATCCTGGTTTTCCCTTTTCCCTTGATTTCAAAGGGGGAGAGTGAATTGGTCTTGTTGCCATCAAGTCCAAAGGGGGAGATTGTTGGCATTATGATGCATGTGTTGTACTTGATGGAAACCCTCTCATAGAAGAACAACTCACTTACATATAACTAGATGAATCTACAGAAGAGATATCAAATGCAGGACAGCTCAAAGGAATCAGATGATAGTTCTAAGTGTGACAAGTTAGCTTTGCCATCAAGTCCAAAGGGGGGTATTTTTGGCATTATGAGACAAGTGTTGTCCTTGATGGCAAATCATACAGGTCACAGATCATAGTGCAGCAGGTCAGCAGCAAGGAATTGATGATCAGACTACAAGAATGAAGAGAAAATATATATATGCAGGTTCGTCGTGACCGAGCCGCATATACACGCAGGTTAGTTGTTGAAAAGATGCGTATGCGTATACACGCACTTTCACGCAAGGAAAAGCGCGTAAATGTCGGAGAACTTATGTTTGGTCCATGGTATTTAGTCCTTGGTATTTGAACCTATGGTTTTGGACCATGGTATCTCGTCAGAAGTATTGATCTCAAGTATTGGGTCCATGGTATTGATCTGTTATGGTTTTGGACCATGGTATTGAGTAAGGCCTAAGACTATAAAAGGAGAAGAAGATCATTAGGCAATGTGATTGAGAAAGTCTTGAATATCTGATGAAGTACGAGATCCAGTATGCAGGTTATGGGTTTATGATGCATTGTTTGATATGGGCTAAGAAGGGATCTCACTAGTTGATGGAGAACAAGATCTAAGGATAGATTGGGATCAAATGGTTTGAAATGAACTATCTCTATATGGTTTATTATGTTTATTCTAGATCTGTATACTGACACATGTAATGATCTAAAGTGGGTATAACTTAAGTTTGAAATTGCTACAAGTCATGATTGAATATTTATATATGTGTACGCGAGTTTGGTTCATTGTAGTAGCATATACCATTTGAGCTATGATGTTTGAAGTTACAGGTGGTTCTGGTTGTTGATGAGTTCTGATGATTGTTTAATGGTGTCAGTGTTCTGCATATTCAGTTTGATTGATTGTGTTTAGTCTCAGTGTTGACGGATGAGATCTAATAATGGATCACGATCATAATGACTCATATTTATGTGATCTGATGGAATAGTTCTGATTGCTAACACAAATATTATCCTTGTATATGTAATAATCTGGATATGTTTGAAGTCAGGAAGTGCATCAAGTTATAAGTAAGTAATTGATGATATATACGTTGGTTCACTTTGGTGAAGTTGCGTATACACGTTAGTTCAACAGTTCCAAGTAGCGTATGCACTTTGATGCATGATTTTGATGATACAGTTGGTTCTGAATATTGTTGCAGAGTTCAGTGTTCTGCTCTGTGTGTTCTGGTGACTGTAATTTGTTGACAGGGTCTCAGTGATTCAGTAATTTAGATATTGATGATGCTAGTATTGATTGTTTTTGTGCTTCAATGATATTGATGGGTCCAGTATGAAAATTGGATGAAACATGGCCTTCAGATTATGATGTTGTGTTCCATGAGTATCCAGGATGAAAATTTATGAAACATGGTACCTGGAGGAAGAAAGAGAAAGTTTTAGCCTTTCATATATAAGTATGGAAATCAAAAAGTTTTATTGATTAGATACTAATTCACCCCCCCTCTTAGTATTATTTCCAACAATATTCGCCACCTCTGTCAGTACTAAGGACTTTGATGCAGTGTCCACTTTGCTTCTCAATAAGAGCTTTGTATTGGTGAAAGTGCTCAATCATTCCGCTTTGCTGTTTTAGAAAATGGACCCAGGTCATCCTTGTGTAGTCATATATGAACATCGATAATTAGTGGCTACCACCAATTGATGGCCTCTCCATTGTTCCACATAAATCTGAGTGGACAATCGCCAAGGGTTATTTTTCCTTTACTGAATTTCCTGCTAGAAATGTCTCTATAGATTGTTTGCCCAAGATTCATCCTTCACATAAGATGTCCAGTTTTCTATGAGTGGTAATCCCTTCACCATGCCTTTTCTATGTAGCAAATTCAAACCTCCAAAGTTGAGATGCCCAAATCTCAAATGCGAAAGCGAATTTTCATCTTTCACCTCTGCTTGATAGTTCAAGTGTGTGACAGCTCCATCCTTTCTTCCATTCTCTTGTGAGTTCATTGAGAGTTGTGCTTGTGCACCTTATTTCTCCAAATCTGATCTTATTTTTAGGGGAAGCATTCTATTGTTTGTCTTTTGAACCTTTGGAATCAATTGTCTTCTTAGAAGCCTATTCAAAATTGTGCACACATCATTTTTGAAAATGACATTGTAGTCATTTTGCATGAGCTATCCAATGCTTATGAGGTTATGCTTCAAACCGAGGAGAAAGTAAATATCTGATATATACTTCTTCCCTCCCCTCTTTGTTAGGATATTAACTCTTCCTTTCCCCATGACAAATACTTTGCTACTAGTCCCTAATGTCCCTTAAGATTTCACACATTCATCTACATTAAAAAACATTTCTATGCTCCCTGACATGTGGTTACTACAACCTGAATCTAAATACCATATATCGCTTTGTTTTTCTTGTGCTGCATTACAAGCTAAAAACATGTTGTCATGTTTATGGTTTTATTTTGTGAAATTTACATTTGGTTTGTTACTAATTTCATAATGCTTCTTTCTACATTCATTTGCATAGTGACAATACTTCTTATAGTAATGACATTGAACTTAAGATTTATCATAACTTTGACCTTGTGTTTGATTTTGGCTTGGGCCTTGACTTGGATTTTTATTGCTGTCTCTTCCACTTAAGCTTGAAGGGCTTCTTCTTCGACCTCTATGTGGGCTTCTTCCTCTTCCTCTAGCATGTAATCTTCCTTTGCCTCGAGCTTGACCAAATGATATTTGTGTGTTGAAGGCATGCTCCAATGAGGAGCTTGTTTCTCTATTCAGTCTATGTTCATGAGAAATCAATGATGCATTAAGCTCATCCACTGAGAATTGTGAGAGATGCATTAAGCTTGAAGGGTTGGATTTTTATTGTTTTACCACTAAAATGAACACCAGTACTAGGTTGACCAAAGAAATGAGGAAATCCTCCCAAACAAACAAATCTTTCTACATTTGAATAGCATGAGTAGCAAGGTAAGGATGCTACCTCGTCACCAACACAAATAATAATGTACATCTGCCACCCCGTATCAACCCCCTGCATTTATAATTAGGGGCATGAGGTTATTACCCCAAGCCTGAAAACTAAATTTGTTACACGCCATGCCGAAGAGCAGATAGAAGTAATTTTGACATGCATTTTGAAAAATATTCCCTTCCTAGCTCACACCCCCATTGTGAATACTTTATGACATTGACATAATTGACATAACTATATATAATAGAAAATCAACATAGCTTTTTTTTCTCTTCTTTGGCTCATAAATAATTAGATTCAAATATAGCCACGTTGAGAGAAAAAAATGCAATCAACTTGATAGTTATATAAAAATATTCACTCATCCAAGGTTCAAAATTAAACATGTTATACTCCTTAAAGAGGGCTGCAGCACATATTAGAAGTGTGAGCAGAAAATTAACCTTGAAAAAAAAAAGTTAATTTTGATTTATACTAGTTTTCAAAAGAAGTTAAATAATATAACAAAATTACCTGTGAAGGGCTACAAGATAAGATTGGCTCGATAAATTGGTGGATATCCTTAGAGGCCAGACACCTGGTTACCTTGTTGTCGTTTCTTAACTCATAAATTTATAGGAAACATCACTGGTCACACTCCACATGCTCATAAAATTTCCTTGCACTTGAATAGAAATGTCAGAGGCTTTACGTTGATATTGATGTTGCAATTAAGAGTACATGTTGGGTTTTCATTGGCTTCATCAACATTTGAGCACAATGAGCTTCCATATCTCGATTCTCTAATCCGCAGCTAACCGGAAGTGCTATGAAATTAACCATAAATCTAGTTCCGGGTGTGAAGATAAGATAAATTCCTAAAAATGTTCGATATACATTTCTCTGTTGTGGAACTATTCAAAATGTGAAAGAAGTTGGAGCTTAAACGCATTCCAAAGATTAGTAGTTAACCTTCTTCCTTCTCTAAACGCAAAAGCATAAAACTAAAGAAATCGTTTGAGCCTTTTCTTCCCTGTGATATTGAAGTCGCCCTCATCATTTTCTGTGAAACCAAAAAAATTTACGAATTTGTAAAAAGCAACAAGTAAGTTTCCACTTTCCATCCCTTGCAATTTCATTGAGTATTTTTCAGAATTTCCTCTGGCTCAAATAGATATTCTGAATTTATCCAGAGAATTTCATAATTGCGAAACTTCTTTAAAAATGAGCATGTCTAGGCGTTCATTCTTAACCATAACTTAGACAGGAAGTAGCATATCAAACTTGGACAAAGTACCATAATTTTTTGAAGAATTATTTGTATTTTGTTCCACAATGAACCAAGAAGTTTACTCTATGAAAAAAGGTTTCTAGATATTTTTGTATTGTCACGCATTTCAAGTGACTTACAGGTTAGCCTATTGATTGCTCCAGGTAGCTTACTGATAGATAAAGTAGATTATGAAATATCTAACAATGACATTATTGCATCTCTCTTAGAGATGCGACATTCCCTCGGTTTTTCTTTTTCTGTTCTTTTTTTCTTCAGAAACTATGAATACATCTTGATTATTTTTATTTACAGGGGGGCCCTCTTTTTCATCTCAATATCTTCTCTCGGAAACAAGTAAATCATTTAAGGTATTGCAACATGACGAACATTTTATGGCATTTTTCTCATTTTTGAAATACATATCTGGGAGAAGAGTGATAATGCTCAGTCTCGCCATTTATTAACGTGCTCCCCGTTTGGTAGTCTCTTACATTGTGTGGGAGATACAATCCGATTATCCATACAAAAAATAGTGTGTTTTATTGATTTTCAAGGTTTTTTTAATATTAACTAGCATTTGCATCAGAGGTTGCAAAGGAAACGCAGTAAGGCATAAAGTGTGGAAATCCATTGTCCATGTAGTGTGTGCATTATTCAACAAAGTGGATCTCTCTGAATTTGTTGCAAACATTTATGTTGTTGCATTGTTAATTTATTTAGAATCTACTACTACCTCCTCTTCTTGGAATATTAAATTTCTTATTACAATCCCTCTCATTATTGGCATCACAATTTTTTCCACTTTTGTGGATTTACCTTCAACCTAAAGAAACATGAATTTGAGTCACTCAATCATAAAGAAATAACTAAATTACTATTTATCAGGTTTTGCATAAAAACAATTAATAACTCATATTTACAACCATTTAAATCTTTTATTTATAGCTCATATTTATAACCCTTTAAAATGCAACTAACTATCTATATTTTTATTAATAATAAAAGGATTCTTGTTTATAAAACTAACACTCACATGCTACCCCTATATATTTATCTTATATTTAATATTCAGTGTCCATCAATTGAATGACAAGTTGAAAGCTCGACTTAATTGCACCTTTCTGAACTCCTTTGTGGGAATTCATGTCCCATTAATTTAATGGCAAATTGAAGTTTCAAATATAGTACACATTTTATACGAGATTCAGAGAGTTCATGAAAAAACTTTCAAGGTTTTGATGGATCTGGAGTTCATGAACAAACTTTGAAGGTTTTGATGGATCTGGGTCGTTTGTATTTTCTCTGATGTTCTCAGTCGTTTGTATTTTCTCCGATTTTGACTATATTACAAAAGCCAAAATCTCTTGGGTTGTGGTGAAACCATGGCTAAACCATAATCCAAGAGGAACCATGAACAATCCAGAATTAGCGAGTATACTATGAAACCCAAAATGTTGTAACCTTGGCTAAACCATAAATCCAATTGGAACCATGAACAGTCAAGGATTATCGTCGCCAAAAACATAAAAAGGCACATTGTTTCTATTAGTATACGTCCAATAGAACTTTTTGTACCATATTGTGGATTCCTGTGGCCAACCAATGAGAACCAAATGCTATGCTACCTTTGTGGGTGGAATCTAATTAGCTGTATCTAACCCTGACCAACGTGCTGTATGCCCCAATGAATATCTAATAAACTATATAATCCAAGAATTATGTAACACAACATATACTGATAAGGAGGTCTCCTTCCACAGGCTCTAGCATTTACAACGTGGAGTTGCAACAATAACTCGCCATTGAAAAATAACTATTTGGCAATGAGTTTATTTTGCAAAGAAACACGTTGGACAATATTCCATATGGGCACAAATTGGAATTGCTAACTGTTTATGTTCTATAAAATACTGATAAAATGATAACCTTACAGAAAAAGCAGACATCACTTTATAGGGTGCGTTATTTGTATTTACACAATTGATTTTTTTATTCAATCAGCTATGCTATTCTCTGTGCTTTTGTTGAGTTCCTTTATCACCACCATCATTGGGAAATTCATTTCCTTCTTGAAGTATGAAACGAGTAGCAATTCCCAATTGATCTCACACTACCACCCCAAAGAAGCTAGCAATCCTAATATACAAATCGAACCAGCCATCCTATCAAGAAATCCATGTAGTTCTCAGTCTATAGCTTTGATAACCCAAAACTCAAATCTTTTATATCTAATATGCACAGAAATTTTCACATTAATATGTCTAGAGCTCATTCTAAGATCTTTACAGATCTGATACAGAGGTAAACCAGATTTTTCATACTATGGCAAGCAATATTAGCAAGTCTTGGAGTCTCTCTTATGTAATATCTCCTTATTTGATATTGTTGCTTTAGTATGGTTTGATACAGAAACTTAATTGTAGATATTGGTCTTCTGATCTCTTGCAAACATTCTGATCTGATGATCATTATAGCTATGCATCCCATGAATACTATGGAGATTTTAACTGCAAACCTTCTGATTGAATATAGGGATATTATCATACAAATTTCTGCTCTTATGCAGAACTTGGTAGTATAAGCCTTCTCATCTTTAGGAAGGCTTTTGTATGAAGAACTTGTCTACTCTCTAAACAATAATATACCATAGTGAAATGCTACAATTGTCTGATGAGTAAAGGCTTGAAGCCATAGACTGTTTCTTTTCACGTGATACACTGATTGTATATACTTATTGCTATACACAGAATATAGCAAGCTCCTACTATTCATTCCATGCACAAATTATGACAATTTTCATGTATACCATAGAAACTATTATACAGATAAGTTGTAGAAAGAACAATCTATTTTGAGTTAGTATCTAGAAAATTTTGATGTATACCAATCTTAGTCCTTTTGAAAAGAATTTAAAATCTCTGTGATGAGCAGTTGCTTAGGTGGTCCAATGCATGTTCTAAATGTAGGGAAGTCTGAAATTCTGTTGACTGTCATTCAATGCGCTTAGGAAGTTCTAGTGTTGGAAAGTTTGATTGGGTTGAATTGAATTAAGCAAGGCTAAAACATTATTGTTGACATTGTAGTTATAGTTGTTATGCATGTTGTTGAATCTCTTTGCAGGGTTGGTTTCATCGTCCCCATATGCTAAGGAGAGGGTCCTCTTGGGAGAATTGAATTTGGTATCATTCTCCACTACTAATTCTTCTTGTTTTGGGACAACTTCATATCGGCAATCACTATAGTTGTCATTGTTATCGTTGAAATTGTTGTGAGAGAGGTTGGAGGACTGGACTTGAGGTAGTCCGTTGTTGTTTCCATTGTCATCCATGGCTTCATCGTTTAAAAAACCATCTATGAAAGGATTGTCACTCTCCAACAACCCACTGAAAGAGGCAATTTTGGGCAGTTGTAGTTTGTTTTGCTGATCAATATCAGGCAAAGAAGCCATCACTTCATCTGCACTTGGTGATTCATCTCATTCTACCCCTTGTACTCTCTGAGAATGACCATTTTTCTTGTAAATTCTGCATAGCACCTAATCATCAAGATGGAGAACAGAAGTACCATCAAAATCAACAATACCAATTTTAGTTGAATGAATCAATTCCTATTCATAAATAATCAAAATGCAAGAACTCTTAAAGGAAAATCATTCATATTGATCAATATTCAAGAAGACATCACTTTGTAGGGTGTGTTATTTATATTTACACAATTGATTTTTTTATTCAATCAGCTATGACATTTTGTGTGCTTTTGCTGGGTTCCTTCATCACCACCATCATTGGGAAATTCATTTCCCTCTTGAAGTATGAAACGAGTAGCAATTCCCAATTGATCTCACACTACCACCACAAAGAAGTTAGCAATCCTGACATACAAATCGAACCAGCCATCCTATCAAGCAATCCATGTAGTTCTCAATCTATAACTTTGATAACCCAAAACTCAAATCTTTTATATCTAATATGCACATAAATTTTCACATTAATATGTCCAGATCTCATTCTAAGATCTTTAAAGATCTGATACAGAGGTAAACCAGATTTTTCATACTATGACAAGCAATATTAGAAAATCTTGGAGTCTCTCTTATGTAATGTCTCTTCCTTATTTGATATTTTTGCTTTAGTATGGTTTGATACATAAACTTAATTGTAGATATGGGTCTCCTGATCTCTTCCAAACATTCTGATCTGATGATTGTTATAGCTATGCATCCCATGAATACTATGGAGATTTTAACTGCAAACCTTTTGATTGAATATAGGAATATTATCATACAGGTTTTTGCTCTTATGCAGGAATTGGAAGTATAAGCCTTCTCTCGTGCTTGTGGATCTTCAATCGAAAGTATGTCGTCGCTTAAAGTTTGAGAATTGTCTTATACTAGATCTACACGATACCCCAAGATTTGATATAGACAGAACTTCAACATTGTCAAATGTTAGTCGGAAACTGGACCAAGATCTTGGAAATTCCATTTATAACAAATGCAATTGGTTAGCAGACTCAAGATATTTGCTATTAGAATGTGCTCAGAGCCAAAACTATTAAGCTATGCATGCGATGAATAAAATTGAATGAATACAAAAGAGTTATGAATAATCTTCTCTTGAATATCAAAACCAGTGACTTCTAAAACTCTGGTAGAAGATGCACCCAGATTTGAAAAAGCATTTTCATGATATCAAAGCTTCTAATTCCAAGCCACGAAGGAAACATGCACCCAACAACCAACCTTCAAATAAAGGATCAGTTGTTTTGCAAAACGCGACCATGCCAAAAACTGAGTATATACCCTTTAGAAAACCAACAAAATCTCCCAAACTGTTCACAATTTTAAAGAAATTCTCGTGTCTCATCTAATTGAGGGCATTTTTCAAAAACCCCATTGTTTCGAATTTTGAAATTCCCCTTCAATTTCCTGGAAACTGCACCTAAGGTTCATTGTTGGAAAATTCCCACAAAATTTTGATGAGTGGTTTCCAAAAGCAATTTCTCGGTGGAGGGGGAGAGGAGGGATGGGTTCCATGGTATTGAAAACTGTCAAGGGGGCGCTACTATGAACCTGCTGCTACCACATCACCAATAGTTTTTTTCACTCCCTTTGTTAAACATCGAACACACATAGGGGGTTCACGATTTATAATAACTATCGATCTGCTATCGTCTTATACTAGATCTACACGATACCCCAAGATTTGATATAGACAAAACTTCAACATTCTCAAATGTTAGTCAGAAACTGGACCAAGATCTTGGAATCCCCTTTATAACAAATGCAATTGGTTAGGAGACTCATGATATTTGCTATTAGGAGCCAAAATTATTAAGCTATGCATGTGATGAATAAAACTGAATGAATACAAAAGAGTTATGAATAATCTTCTCTTGAATATCAAAACGAGCGACTTCTAAAACTTTGGTAGAAGATGCACCCAAATCTGAAAAAGCATTTTCATGATATCAAGAAGCTTCTAATTCCAAGCCACAAAGGAAACATGCACCCAACAACCAACCTTCAAATAAAGGAAAAATAATAATTAAAT
>APFE030422430.1:0-11249 GCA_000404065.3 Pinus taeda | reverse complement strand
AAACCTAATTCCAATATACATCTAAAAATAAACAAAACAGTTAATTATCTTAATATAGTTATCATCAATATTACAATTTTCTGTTATCTAAAGTAGAGTTTTGAATATATATAAAAAATATCTATTTAAAAACCCCTGTAATATCAAAATTATACAGTTTCAGGTAATGAAATTTACAATGTTTTAGTTCAATGGTAAATAACAAGATATCTAACATTCAATTATGAAAATAAAAATACTTTTTTAATACAATTAAAAAAAAATGTTAACAATCTATTCATAATTTTATTTTTCCTTTCTAACCTTTAATTATGAAAATGAAAATAATTTTCTTAATACAATTAAAAAAAATGTTAACAATCTATTCATAATTTTATTGTTGTTTTCGAAATATAATGCTATCTATATAACTGCCTCACGGCTATAACGCTATCTATCAATATAAATGTGTCTGAATGCCATAATGGAGAGATCTCTACCGCTGCCTCTCTATTATCCATTGTCAAAAGAAGCTGTGAATCCTTAGTGAACACTCCAGATAAAAAGGATAAACCTCAGCCAGAAATCTGCCTACTACTAATTAAATCCTGCAATCGTGAATATAAACCCGGATAAAATCCTCGAATCGTGAATCTAGACCCAGCTAAGCATAAAGCTAACTAAAATTTCACCAGTTATGCCTAAGTGCTGAGTTCCCAAGACCAGTGTTGCGTCTCAAAATGTGATTGGATGCTTTTACATTTTTTATAATCCTATTAAAAAATTTTGAGTTTTCGTTTTTTCGGTTTCTTTATTTTCCTAATTCAATACTATATTTTTACTTGGCAGGAAAGAAATTACATTTTTATAATTTAGGAGTTATATTTTATTATAGTTTTGTCTAATTATTTTAGAGTTTTTCATTATATTTAGTGATTTTTTAAGTCATATTTTTGTTTTTTTAAATGGTCTCTTCACTATATATATATGTATATATAGCTTGAACAGCTTAAAAAAGTCTTTAGAAAAGTAAGATTGTGGAGAGTTTACAACTCAAATTTGCGGTTCAACAAATTAACTAGAAAATATGTCAAAAAAACCTTCCAAAACTTATAGTAAATCAATTAAAGTACAATATATTTTATTGTTAATTTTAGCACAAACTTATAGTAAATCAATTAAAGTACTAGATATTTTATTGTTAGTTTTAAAATCACTTTATTATGTGAGAATGGGCTTTCCACAATTATAATGTAATTATTTATTATTTTTAGGTTGATGGTAGAGATTTAACCTCCATGGAATATGCTATAATATTTATAGTAGTATTTTTTCATCAATGGTTAAATATTTATCTCTATGTTACTTATACTCTTTTGAAATTAATTAAAAAAATTGTCATATCAACACATGTAATATTTTGCATGCACTATTGATAAAACTTAACATAAGAATAGTCATTCACAAGTTAAGAATTTCCTTTCTAAAGTGAAAGTGAAAGCAAACCTATATATGTGTGTGTGTGTTTAACTAATATATTAGATTTGTTTATAATTAAGAATAATTAATAATTAAAATAAAGATATAATGTAGTTAACTTTTATGATTTTTTTAAACTCGGCAATGTGAGATGTACACTATAAGTGGTCTTTATGTTTATCCTAGATTAAGGTTTATCAATATTTATTAGTTATTTAATTTATATGGTTTTCAAGTAGATATTCAAAAGTACATTTTATTTTTTATTTTTTTTAATTAAGTTAATTCTAGGTAAGAGGATCTACCTACTACTAGGATGTTATAATGGGATTTGGTCAAGCTTCGTCAAATTTAAACACAAGTTGAGATAATTTAATTCCCCTCCAAAACTGTTTGTCATCCTCAACCTCTCCCTATAAAATTTGAGATAGTTTAATTCCCTTCCAAAGGTTACTTTAATCCTCAACCTCTATAAAATTTGAACCTAAAATTTAGTGAAAGATAAACCCCTTTCAAAACTATTTAATATTAAATAAAAAATTATATACTCATAGAATTTTATTTTTTTTTTTTTTTTAAATATTAGTGATTTCACTCTCATTTGAATAATATTGATCAACATCAGCCTTTTTGTTTAGAGTTTACTTTTTACAGCGTTTAAAATTTGTGCGGTAGAGTATGAGATGTAGTATATGGTTTGGGTTAAATGGTGAGTTGTTCAGGTCCAGATTAAAACATAAGAAAAAAATTATGTCACAAAAAACTCAAATGTAAAAATAAATTAATATATATATAAATATATATATAATAATATACTATATTATCAAAAAAACTGAGTTTCAAAAAGGCATATAATTTAAAGGGAAAAAAATAAAACTAATAAAAAAACCCAATACAAAACATTCATAACTATTTTTGAAAGTTAAAAAAATTTAAAAACCCAAAAAATATAAATTAAAATAAAACAAATTAAAAAAGAAAAAAAAACAACTATAAGTAAAAATTAAAAAAAAAAATTAAAAAAATGGAGTAAAGCAAAGAAACACCACCGATGAGTGGGTTAGGCCTCGAGGTGAGCGAGGGTGGGCATGTAAGCGATCATGTGAAGTTGCCTCCCCACCTCCCACGGGACTCAACTTGTCACGCCCCCAAGCCTACGGTAGTCTTCCAACCGTGCTAGGCGAGGTGTGGCACTACCAGTCGTTTTCTTTACCAATACTTACGATTATAGACTATGCCTTAATAATCCATACTTAGTTTTATTTTTGTTACCAAGTATTATTAATGTGCATTTATACCAATGAACACCCATACACATTCATTATCAACAACATTATAGAAGAGAAACGTACAACACTATAAAGGGAGGGGCAACTCCTTGCAATATGAGTCTGATCGATATCAATATATTATACAATCTTCACTTTAAAAAGGTATAGGCTAAGTCTTTGGGAAACCCCAAATTTATACTTGGCCAAATCTACAACTTTCACAAACTCGATTGCCTAGCTCGTTGGCACCTTCGCACGGTCGCTGCACGACTCACCAACCCGTCATTTACCTTGTCGCACGTCTTCCCTAGTTCGCACTTCATTTGGTGCACAAACACCCAAACCGTGTACACCTGCCCACATGCAGTCCCACTTGCCACCCTTGGGAAACACCCAAATCATGTGAAACAACACGTAGTATCGTCTGCCCAACTCTACGACCTCTGGTTCCAACCTTCACCAAGTCACCGTGCACACTTGCATGACGGTCGGGCACTCACCCGACTCACCCAAGAACCCATTCCAAGTCGTCGCACAAACGGGGCACTCCTTCGCACAATACAGGCACCACACACTACGGCACGCCCTTCTCCAACAAGTGGGCAACCGTGCCCGTGCCCTTCATCCAAACTCAAGACATGCATTCACCTTCATGTCACCTTGCCCCAAGAACGAGGGCATCTCCAAATCTGCGCCCTTCCTTTACTACGCCTCCACCTTGTTCTGCACACTTCTTCTGGTTGAGCGATGACCGAATGAGTGTGAAAATGCCTCCACGCATATCCAATATATAACAAGGTTAGGGCGAAGTTTGGTTGCCCACTCGACTTGCCCAATGCCCACAATCCATCGCAAACTCATCCCAATCGTATGTCGGTGTGCCCATGTTTGTAGGTTGGCTGTGGGTTGAGCACTCATGCTCCCCACGCCTTATAAACATTAGCTTGCCCTTCATTCATGCACATAAGTCCATCGCCCATGAAGATGAGCTCGCTCTTCACTAAACTGCACATCGCACTTCGTCCAACTGTGCATGCACTTCAAGCCAGGAGCACTCTAAGGATCGCAGGTCCTTACACAACCTATGAAGGCTAATTAGTGGGATCAGCCATACCACTCCTCGTGGGTTTTTATTTTAAATTTTAATTGCCTTTTTTGTTTTGTTTAAATTTTATTTTTAATACTTTTCTTTTATTGTTTTTATTATTTTGTTTCAATTTTCGTAATTTTTTTAAATTTTAACTCTAATATATATATATATATATATATATAATATTATAATATATATATAATAATTTAATTATAAATTAGGAAAAAAAATGTTTTATATTTTTTTTGAATTTGAAATGTTTTTCTTAAATATGTCTTATTTTTTCAATAAAGATTTCCCCTTTTCATTTTTATTTATATTTTATTTTTTCTTTTCAAGAGTTATTTTGAATATATTATATATATTATATATATATATATATTATATATATATATATATAAATTTATTTGGATATTTGATTTTTTTGTCTATTTTTTATTTGCTTGTTATATTTTTTTTAAATTCATTTGTGTTGTTTCTATTTTATTTAATATTTTGAATTTTTATTTTATTTATGATAATTATTATATTTTGTATAATTTACATTGAAGTTAATCTATTTTATAATAAATTTATTATACTCTGAAAATTAATTTTGTTATTATCTTAATTGTTAAATTCCATATCAATATATGTCATTTATTATATTATAATATAAATTTTTATTAATATAATATATAATATATATAGAAACAACCACACATTAACATCATTATGTCCAAAGATTTGATAGTTGATTTTAAAATTTTCGTTATAATTAATAGAGTCTTCCCCCATAATGTGTCAATTTCATGCTTGGTCTTTAAGTTTTTATTACAATGGGTCGAGTTCACCTACACTACGTGTCAATTTGATGGTTAATTTTTAGATTTGTGTTGCAATGTATCATGTTTTCTTAAGTTAAGATTTAAAATCGCTATATATTTAGAATTAAAAAAATAAATTATTCTTGGTATAATAACTCTTTTGTTAATGTGTTCATTCTTAAAGTTTATTTAGTCATAAAATTTGTGTGTAATGACGTGCTTGAAATATTTTGAAAACTTGAGATTTTTTTTCTAATTATGATCTTTGGTTTTAATTGTATGGTTGAAAAATTCTCAAGATTTAAGTATTTTTATAAGTTGCGATATTTTATCTTTAATGCTATGGTTGAAACCAAATACAATTTAAGGGTTTTTTAGAGTCAATATACTTTATCTTTAACAACATGGATGGAAATTGTTGGAATTATATGGATTTGAAACATGATATTTTATCTTTAACATGATGTCTCAGAATTGTTGTAATTTTACAATTTTTCAAGGACATGATATTTTATCGTTAATTCAATTCTTAAAAAGTGTCAAAATTGTAATCCGATTTGTTTTTTGTTCTAGCATCAAAACTTTTTTTTTTCGTTTTTTCATCCATTTTGCAAAAAAAAAAATGTTTTTTACTTCCATTTAAAAAAATGCTGAAAATTTACCCTAAAAAAACATCATTCTCACATACACAATTTTGGGTTGTTTTTTCAAGTTTTTTTTGGGTTTTTGGGCTAGAGTACCCATTTTGAGGTAATGGTTGTAATTTGATCAGTAACTATATTTTTAGTTGAAGTGGACCTCACTCCTGGATTACTTACTGAGATTGATCTATACTAAGCCACATTTTCTATTAGACAAAAGGTTATTACTAGTTGGTTCCATTTAGTTGTCTTGAATGACATAATATAGGCCACTTGATGTTTAACTGTGTTAACAAACACAAATACAAAGGAACAATAAATGTGGCAAGGGAACCAAATTACAGGAACTACACAAAGATTGTAAGAGGCAATTGAGAGGATGGGTCTCCTCAAAACTTCCCTGAGCGGCCCATGGAGAGAGGAGGAAGGTTATATGAGGCAAGTGACCTGATTAGTATGAGGTAGATAGGGATAGTAGATAGTATTTTTGAAGATGGGTTTCTAGAAAGTTTATCAAAGTAGAACATGGACTGTATGGTCCTAGATCCAAATTCATTTGGAACGTTCCGTTATGCAGACAAAGGTAAGGATATAAGATCATAATATGGCATAAATGAAAATGAAAATGATATTTGGGCCAAGTCTCCACATAGGAAAGGAAGGACCCCATTGAGGAGGAAGGGAAAAAATATCGATTTGGAGGGGACTAAATCTAGCATACTATCATTATTATCTCTTATCCACAACAGCAATGAATTCACACAGATTTCTCCCCAATTTCAGTTCATGAGGATCTTACGTCCTTGGAAAGGATCCCAGAAATTGGGCTTGACCCCATCTCCATCAGGAAACAATCGATTTCTAATTCGAATCGACTCGGAGGGACCTCGAAGACCTTTGAGTCTGTTAGGAAGAAGAAAAGAGACATTAAATATAAGAGCCTAGCTCTCTATGGTGATACTAGCTATAATTTAAATAATCGCTTCTCTGAAGACCTGAAGGAGCATCTATTCCCCGCTTTCAATTGTGGACCTGCAAGAACCTCATATCAAGATAAATATGGAACATATTTTCATGATCTTAGAGCAACATTTCTAGTTAAAAATGGTCTCCAATGAAGTTCATGTCTCTAAATGTCAGAGGCCTGGGATCTACCCAAACAAGAAGATACTTAAAGAACTTCATAAAAACTAAAGGACCATCCATTGTTTTGGTGAAAGAAACCATGATAGAAAAGGAAAAAGGCACTGGGGTTTTTTTTGAGATATGTCCATTGTGGAGGGGTTGCACCACAAATTCATAAGGTAACTCTGTGGTCTGGAAGCTATATGGGATCCAACAATATTCAAATTTGAGGCACACTCTTGCTGTGCTGGAATTATTTAGACATGTCAATGTAGAAACTTCTCCTTTAGATTCCGGTAGATTAATATATATGCACCATACATCAATCGTAGAGTCTTTTGGGGCTTGTTTAAGTCTTTGGGAATTCTAGACATCATACCTATAATCATAGGTGTGGATTTGAATTTCACAATTACTCAAGATAAATGTTGGGGACACATGGCCAAAATGGATTTGATGGCTAGATATTTTAAAGGAATAATAGAATACAATGCCTTCATATATTTCTCTATGACTCCCCTATGTCCAACATGGTGGAATGGTCACTCCAAAATAGAGGGTATTGCTAAAAGAATCGATAAATTCCTGGTCGATTCAATCTTGTGCCAGAAATTAAATGAGATCCAATCTTAGGGATATTTCTAATCATGATGCAATTATGTTGGAATAGAATGTTGAGTTGGATTCTCCTAAGATATGCTTTAAATTTAATTTAATGTGGTTAGATGATTTGGATTTTCGGAATGTGGTCCACGAGTCATGGTCCTCTCTCATCAATTCTTCCTCTGATTATCCCATATTAAGGATCAAAGACAAACTTTTGTGACTGTAAAAAGTGGTAAGAATCTAGATTTTCAATGAAAGGTTTGCCCTTTGCAATGAGTTGCAATCCTAAAATGACGAAATTGCAAGACTTTAGCAGTCGATTTCCTTAAGATTATTCTTTGTCCACCAATAGTGGCAATTCTAAACCTTGTGATTAAGAAAGACAAAATTATCCAATCACAAGAAGCAGAATGGAGGCAACAAAGTCACCTTACTTGGATCAAGGGCAGTGATCGTAACACATAATGTTTTCATCAAGTTGCATCCAAAAGAAACCAAATTAACTCTATATGGGTCACTAAACATGTATAACGAAACAGATATACCTTTGATAGGGAGATAAGAAGGGAGGTAGGGAGGTTTCTCAAAGAATTATTTAAAGAAAGAGGGGAAGATTACATGATGGAGAAAATGAGTTTTGTAGGCATAGTTCCTCTCATGGTTAGTGATGAGAATCCACTATTGATGGATAACCCAGTCTCGTTGGAAGAGATACAATAGACTATCAAGGACATTGTTATAGACATATTTGGGCACTGCAACACTAATCACATATGTCGATAAAAAAAAGGGCTCTTAAACCCCTAAAAGTGTTGTTTCACACCCTAAAGGATCTTGGTCAACTGATTACATCATTTCCCAGAGGTTCCACCTAAAAAACCAATAACAACTGGCCAAAACGGCACCATACAGACTGCTCCTTCGTCAAGGTGCAATGCATCTCACTTGCTGCACACAAGGGGTGCGATACATACTTAAAAGGCCTTTTGTAGGGTGTGATGACCAAGAGTAGACAACTGGTAGAGACAGTTTGCTAAGTCGAAACCCACAGAATCTTCTAGAAACTTCTCATATGACACTAGCCTCTCTGAATTCGCCCAGGGATGAGTAAGAGATCATGAAATCTCCAAGTGGAACCAAGAATTATCAGTGAAATGAAACTAATCAAAAACCCACAAGCTAACTCACCCTTATACAAATATCTATAAATGGATCCCTCAGCTAAGAGATCTAGAGGCTGGAATTTTGTAATTTATAAGGAAGTGTTGTTGGTTTCTCTTTGAGAAGAACATTGTATTTGTTGGGTGATCTTACTTTTGATGAGGTGAAGAGGGCTTTCATGCTGGGAGGATGATGTTGGATTAGACAGCTGGGTTGTAATCCTCTCTTTTACTTCTACTATCAATAAAGTTCTTTGAGTTTTCCTCCATATAATTGTGAATTTGCAAATCTTATTATTTGTGGATGTAATTGTATGGTTAATGTATTTCTGATTCTGCATTGTTTATGATATCGTAGATCTCGATGCTTTGATGGTATTTTGTTGCTTTGCCTCTATGGATATTCTCTAAAGTGGGACAAGTAGGAGAAGAGTGGCAAGCTCTATCAAAGGAGAGAGGAAAAAAGCAAGGAGCCAAGCAGAAGATATAGGTTGGTGTTCTCTACTTCTGTCTTATCTATCATACATAAAGGAAATTTTGAAGCGCTTTGAATTGTTTGTTTCTAAGATAGCTACCCATCTTAGTGGGACTAACATATCGAAAAGACACTAGTTTTCGTGGAAGCAAAATGGCGGCTCCACTGGGGAGCGATTAGTTTGTTCGTTTGTTATGATTTTTTGCTTATAAACTATAGACGGAGCCTGAAGTTAAGCCAACTAGCCTTCGAACTTCTTTTTCTATGAAACTCTAAAGTAGATCAACGTTGCTTCAGTCAATCTCTAGGTTGGTTTATGAATTGAACATCTCACTTGCAAACATCCTAAGTGCCCTTGTGATAGCTCATTAATGTCATAAGATCATACTCCTGTACTTTGTTATTAATGCCTATCATAGCTCAGCATAAATCACTGAACTTAGCTGCATATTTTGAGAAAAACCCAAGCTTAGTTTCGTTCCCTGGTCCATCGCACTATCTGTAATTGGCAGCCTAGATGGATCACACTTCCTATGTGTTGCAATGAGATGCATCCCTTTTTCCCTTAAGGATAGGTGCGATGATTGAATGATATTGTTTCTCTCTCTAGAATTTGATTTTCTCTTCATTGTTTTTAGCTCTATTCAGTAGTTTTGCTGCTTATGATCAGTATAGCATTTTTAAAGCCATATTCCTTTACATTATTCAACCTGCATTGATAAGTATTTGTGAATGTTTTTTATGTATTTTTCATCATTAGCGGTCCTTCTTTGTCAAAAGTAGCTTAATCGAACTGTCATTTTTTATGAAAAGAATTGTCACAAGTGTCGAAGAGTGTCACAAAGTCTTCCCTTTCCAGATAGTCAATTGTACTTTTGATATTATATTTGATTTGAACTATCAATATTTGAAGTGTCGAAAGCAGTTTTGCATTCAAAATTGAAAGTGTTGTCTTAGTCTTCCTTTCGTTTTGAAGAGAAATCATTTAAGTGTCGCTTTGAAGAAAATAGTTCAGATCTGAACTTAGTTTTCTTTTTTCCATTCTCACATTAAGGAAACGGAAAAAAAAAATGCATGCATGTGCATTTGCATTTAGACTACATGCAGAAAATGATTTAGGAACGGTGCATTTAGTGTGTGCTCTCTGCTCTCTGTTGAAAGAATCATACTCTCATTTCCTTAGTAGCTAGGATTTTCATCGCTAAAAGAAAACAAACGACTATGTATCATTTTAGATTGCATATTTAGGAATTTTACATCTACATCATGCACTGAACCTTGAAAGACAAACTTATAAAAAGATCAACTATAAAGTAAACCTCAATCAACATAGAAATCTTTGGAACCTAACGCACAACATTTAGAAGTCTAGGCTAGAGACGCATTCTAGCATTGTAAAACCTGGTAACTATCATTTTCATCGAAGGTTGAGTGGTTCCTCCTCTTTGATACGACAAGTGCGAGTATGGACTTGTGCTCCCTGTACCGTCGAGTATATATTGGGGGACCACAATAGGTTGATATCCTTTATCCTTAGGAAGTTGTTTCTGTCACCTTATCGATCACAATGCACTGAACTTTAGAAAGATTGATTACCATACATAAAATCCTTGGTAATTTCTCTTTAATTTACCACCAAGGTCTATATTGCAGTTTTGTGATTGGTTTGGTAATCCCTCAGTCTAGATTCTAGAGCACTCACTTTCATTCCTTTTCAACACTTTAAAAGAAAAGGTTCATTTAAGCACTTGTCACTTCAAGCTCATTAAAAATCGAAGGCGACTAGAGTCACCTTTAGCGTTTTCTTGACTCTTAAAAATTGAAAAAGGAAAATTGTGTCAAAGCGTCTTAAAATTTATCTAATTTAGAATAACATCCCTATCCCTTCATTGGTCTTAGGTTGAGTTAATGGAGTCCACCAATCAAGGACTAATCCTTGGGAGAAATCCTAGTCCTTTCTCTTCTTGGGGAGATATTGGTGCTCCGTATATGGCTACATTGTCCCTTCGAGGAATTACAATTGGCCTACTAGTATGGCTATTCTCAACCTCTCTCGTTCAAAACACCATAATTCCTCAACAATCGAATCAGAAACCAGATGATACTAGAGTAGCTCCCTCACCTTCTACTTCATTTGTTTCTCCCTCCCCTTCTTCCTCTTCACTTGGTGAGGCTAGTGATACTAAAAACCAAGTAATTGAGAAGAAGAAGAAAGGGAAGGAGAAGAAGAAGAAGAAGTCTGTCAGGCAAGCGGGAAACCGTGCATCATCCAGTGAAAATCCACACACTGAAGCTTCCAAACCCAAATCTCCATGCATAATTTTCAAAGGAAACCACTTTCATCGAGATTTTCCTTGCATTCTACACATTCTGAGAGACTGGTCTCCCCGCTTGCACCATCCGATGTCATCAACCTTTATCGACCATGTTGAGAACACACCATCGACTAGTGAAAAGGAAGTTAATGGAAAAAATGGAATATTCAAATTTCCTTGTAGGTTGTGTGAAGGTGATCATGCCCTTCACCACTGTCATTTTCTATATGAAGCTAAAAGTGTCTTGGATAACCGTCCTACTTCACCGTGGCAATTTCTACCTGGATACAAGAAACTCTTGC
>APFE030422428.1:181647-213675 GCA_000404065.3 Pinus taeda | reverse complement strand
AAATGAAGTGTTAAGGTAGAATCCATAATTTGCTATGCTCTGCCTTTAAGTTTGTTTGATTTTCCATGTTTTCATCTGTTTAGGGAGAATCCTTGAATGTTTCTTGCTCTAATTAACCTTTCACCAGTCAGATCTATTCATTCAATCACTTTAAAGGCATCAAAACAATCGCCTATCTTGCCCCAAGTAGACCTCTACAAAAACTATGCCTCATCCCCGCACCCAAAATTGCCTTTCCCTTGAATTCAACAAAACCTTAAAAAATCAATTTCAAAGTCCTTGTACTTCATACCTAGCCTAAAATTAGTCATCAATTTAGTCATCTCGAGCTTGATTGATTACCTTTTGCCGAGATTGATTCGGAGAGAGCCCTCTCCTGTCATCGTAGGGCTAGCTACGAGGTTGAGCGTGGTTTGATGTAGCCTTGAGTTCTACCTTATTTCAGTCTAAGGTAGATTTCAGCGCTAACAAGGAGGTTGAGGAAGAAAGAGAGGAAAGAAACCTTAAAGCAAATCCACCCTTTCCTGAAAGATTAGCCCAACCACTCCACCCTACCCCAGAAGAAACTGAACTTATGGGAGAATTTAAGAATCTATGTGTAAAGATCCCCCTTCTCTAGGAAATCAAAGATGTTCCTATCTACAATAAGTTGATTAAGGAGAAGTGCTTCAAGCATCCAGGAAGAAGAAAAAGGGATGCCCCTACCATTAATGTCATTGGGCAGTTATATGACTTAATGCTAGGGTGGGTAATATGTCCAAAATACTTAGACCCTAGAAGCCCTGTAGTAGATGTGCACATCAATGGCACCATTGTCCCTTACACTTTGATTGATTTTGGGGCTGCCATTAATATGATTACCAAGGACACCATGCTCAAGCTTAGCCTCCAAGGGTCATTAAGGAAGACCACAAGAGTTTTTCAACTTGCAAACCATTCCATAGTCACCCTTGAGGGAATTGTGGAGGATGTGATGGTTTCCATTAACTCCTAGGAGTACGTTGCAAATATCCTAGTTCTCTAGCCTAAGGCTAAGTTTACCAGTTACCCTCTCATCCTTGGGAGGCCATGGTTGGCCACAGTTAATGCCTACATTAGCTGCAGAGCTGGGAATATGACCATCAAGAATGGGCACATGTCCAAACAGTTAGTCTTATACCCTCTTGCTCAACCCTCCCTAGAACATGATTTAGCTTTATGGTTCGAGGAGGAGGAAGAATATGAGTTTTATTCTACCCAGCTTTATGCTTTGGAAGCAAGTATAGGAGGAGGACAACAAGAGAAGGATGACTTAATTGAACACCTACTCCAAAGTCCAACTCCTAGTTCATTACCATTAAAAGAAGAAGTAAAGGAAACAATGAACAATAATCAAATTGACTTATGCTTGGCCAATTCCAACGCACTCCAAGTCAAAACCATAGAATTTGGCCTAGAGAAAAATTTGAAAATCAACCCATCTTTGTCTGCTGTTGAAGAGGAAAAGCTATGAAATATGTTGAAAGAAAACCTAGACGCCTTCGCTTGGAGCTACAAGGAAATGAAGGGAGTACAACCATCAGTGTGTACTCACCACATATACATCAAGGAAGGTTGCAAGCTAGTCAGACAACCACAAAGGAGAATGAATCTAGCCCTTAAAGATATAGTCAAAGAAGAACTGCAAAAACTCTTGGATGCAGAGTTCATTTACCCTATCTCCAACAATGAGTGGGTCTCTCCTTTAGTGTTAGTTCCCAAGAAGAATGGTAATTTGAGAATTTGTGTCGATTATAGGGAGTTGAAAAAAGCCACAAAGAAGGATAATTTTCCTCTACCCTTCGTTAACCAAGTGCTAGATGGTCTGGTAGGGAAGAAGTTATTTTATTTCCTAGATGGATTCAATGGGTACAACCAAATCCAAATCTGCCCAAAAGACCAAGATAAAACCACATTCACCTATCCTTGGGGTACTTTTGTCTATAGGGTCCTTCCTTTTGGCTTATGCAATGCTCCTGCCACTTTCCAGAGAATAGTCTTGTGTATTTTTGTTGAATTAGTACATGATGTTGTAGAGATCTATATGGATGGTTTTACACCATACGGCTGTGATTTTCAAGAAGCCCTAACTAACCTAGGAAAATTATTATGCAAACGCATTGTAATAAATCTGTCTCTCAGTCTAAAAATAAGTGAATTCTTGATGATTGAAGGGACTATGCTAGGTCATTCCATATCTCAGCAAGGACTGTAGGTGAAACCAAACAAAATAGCCATCATCCAAAGGGTCATACCTCCACAAAAGCATAGAGATGTCAGGAGTTTCTTAGTGTTAGCTCGATACTACAGAAGGTTCATAAAGGACTTCAGCAAGTTGGCCTCTCCTTTGTTTGGGTTGTTGGCCAAAAATTCTAAATTTATATGGTTAAAGAGCTATCAAGAGGCTTTAGACATTCTAAAGGGGAAGTTAACCACTACACCAATTCTCAGAGGACCAAACTGGGCCCTCCATTTTCACATTCATGTTGATGTCTCGCATAAAGCCATAGGAATAGCCTTAGGTCAGGTAGAGGAGGAATTTCCCCACGCCATCTATTTTACCAGTAAAAACATGTCAAAGGCCGAGTTAAATTATACCGTGATAGAAAAAGAACTCTTGGCTATTGTGCATTGATTGAAAAAGTTTAGGCATTATATTACAGGCTATCAAACATTTTTGCATATTGATCATGCTGCAATTAAATATTTAATGAACAAACCATATGTAAATGCTAAAATCATAAGATGGTTACTTTTATTACAGTTGTTTGATCTAACTATTGTTGATAAGCCTAGTAATGATAATGTTGTTTATGACTCTCTATCTAGGATGAATCTGCCTATAGGTGAAGAAGGAATGGTGGATGATCAGTTACCAAACAAGCATTTTTTTTCTATTTTAGTTCTCTCCCCATGGTTTGCTGATATAGAAAACTATTTTCTATCAGCACAGTTCCCACCAAACCTGCCCTCTAGAGAAAAGAGCAAGATAATTAGGAAAAGTGCCCCCTTCACCTGGATTAGGGGAAATCTATTCAAACTTGGCCCATATCATATCTTGAGAAGGTGTGTCAGGGAAGAGGAAGTTTTTGACATCCCTCTGACATATCATGATGGGCCTTGTGGAGGTCACTTTGTAGTAAAGAGGACAACATCCAAAGTGCTTCAAGCAATCTATTATTGGCCTACTCTTCATCAAGATATGAAAAAGTACATTAGTTAGTGTGATCGGTGCTAGAGGATGGGAAAGCCTACTCCAAGAGATGAAATGCCCCTACAACCTCAAGTGACTTTCAATCGATTTGACAAGTGGGGCATGGACTTCATTGGGAATATAATCCTCCTTCAAAGAAAAAACAACACATTATTGTGTGCACTAATTACTTGACTATGTGGGTTGAAACCAATGCAATTAAGGCATCAACAGAAGAGAAGGTTGTTGAGTTCCTAAGGGAGAGTATATTCTACAAATTTGGGTACCCTAGAGAGCTAGTCACAGACTAAGGCAGCCAATTTACCTCCAACATGATTGAAGAATTTCTCAAGCATCACACAATCAAGCAGAGGACCTCCAATCCTTATCATCCACAAGCTAATGGGCAAGTGGAGGTGACCAACAGAGCACTGGAGAACATCCTAAGCAAGGTAGTGAATAACAGTAGAAAGGATTGGGAAAAAAGACTAGTTGAGGCCACCAGGGCCTATAATACGACATGGAAGACCACCACTAGATTTACACCCTATGAGATGGTCTATGGGAAAAAGGCTTTTTTTTCCATTGAATTTGAATATAATACGTTGAGGATGGTAGCCCAACTAGATTTGGATCTCAGTCATGCACAGAAAGAAAGAGTATTCCATTTGAATGGCTTGGATGAATTCAGAATGCAGACCGTCCTCCATACAAAGATAGTTTAGCTTCAAAGGAAAATCTGGCATGACAAGCATATTAAGGAGAAGCAATTTTAAGAACGAGACTGAGAATTATTATATGACTCCAAGTATAAATACTTCAAGGGAAAGCTAAGGACAAGATGGCTTGGACCTTATGTGGTGAAAAGATGCCATGACAATGGTTTAGTGCAGATCATAACTATAGATGAAGAATCCATTCCATTACTAGTTAATGGACACAGATTGAAAATGTACAAGAGGCGTTTATCTAAACAAGAGCTCATTCTCAGTATCAATAAGACAGTGATGATGGTGGAGCAAGTTTCAGCTCCTTCCTCATTAGGTCACTGAAAAAGAAAGAAAATAGAATAAGGATTCAGGTGAAAACCTCCATGAGGCGAGCCAAGGATGAGAAAAATGGAAAGAAAAAGAAGATCCTTTGGTGAAAACCTTCCTTGAGGTGCTGAGGGAAAATATCTAGGCTGAAAACCTCTCTGAGGTAGCCTAGGTGTTTTAATATATATCTATATATCTATATATATATATATATTATATATATATATATATATATAATATATATATATATATATATATATATAAATAATATGATATATAGATATATAGATATATAGATAGATAGATAGATAGATAGATAGATAGATAAGTGAAAGAAAAAACATAATAGTTATTTGTAAGAGGATGAAAAAGACAATTAGGGAGCAAAGAGAAGATCCAAAGGGAGCCTTTCCTCACATATGTTCATCTCCTCCACTCCTTACCATGCATCCCTGCATAGATTCCATTGTTTTTCACTTCATTGCTCCAATTCAGGTGAAAATTGTGTCTTCTACAGGACCCCCTGACTAGTAGATTGGTTAGATCCCCAAAATTAATTTTAGACATGATCTAACCCCTCACCTCAGCCATTACCATCATCCCTTCATCCACACACACACTCATACTCCCTCTGTCCATTCAACAACATCAGATCTACAGTCACAAACACCATCAATAGACAACAGTGAAGGAAGAAACATGACCATACAGCAGCAGCAACATCATCATATCTACAGTCAAGAAACCATCAGTAGATAACAGAGGAGGAAGAAGAATGACCATCAGCAACACCTCTGATATTTGACAACTGCAGCGTGGCATTAAGGCCACATGTAAGTATCCTACTTACTCACTCACATGCATTATTTGATCAAAAGTTGTAAATGTTAAGAGGTAGATGGTTTGTAAGTAAAAAGGTGGCTATTTTCCTCTAGAAAGCTAGTGGATTACCTACACAGGAAACTCTATTTTTTTTCCAAGGATTTGCTTATTTCCTCCTCAAGCCTCACAAGCAAGATGCTCAACAAGTATATCTCATGTGAGGGTAGATACAATGTTTTTTATGACTACCATTTTAGAGAGCTTGAAGAATTAAGATTTGGGGTAGAAACACCAGTTCACCAAAGGCTAATCATACCCTATTTTCTGTTTCAATCACTCATGGAATCCAGTAGCAAAGAAAATATAGGAAATTTCCAACAATTAGTTCACCATGGGTTGACCAGAATCCTCATTGAGGATGCCCTCCAAAACCTCAAGATCCCTATAACATGATCAGTCTTCAGAGACTTAACAGTAGAGGATAACATCAAAACCCTCATCTATGATGTTAGTCATTTTGTTAGTAAGGAGGAGGCAAAAAAGAAGAAGAAGATACAGAGCTAGATGGGGATGAGATGGATGAAGAAGGAACTAATACAGAGGATGATGTCGAAACAGAAGAGAAACAAGGCATTGAAATAGAGGAGGAGATGAAGCAAGAAACTAATAGAAATGAGAAAGAAAAAACAGAGAGGAAGAAGGCATTGAAATAGAAGGGGAAGAACACAAGGAGGAGTCACCAAGGGTGTCTCTAGAGGTCCTTGAGTAGAAGGCAGCAACTTCTATCACTACTCTCAACTCACCGGTCAAGCAAAAAAGGAAGAGAAGGAGGCAAATCCCTCTAGATTTCAAAACAAGAAGGAGCAGCAAGAAACAAAAGAGATAATTTGCTTCAAGGATAGAGAAGCATCTGAACAATCAAATCCCATGGCCCTAATTAGCACCCATAATCTAATTGTAAATAATCCTCAGCTGGCACCTCGATATCTTTTTGCTCAACGACAAGCAATTTCACAATTTGAGGACATGTTTAGACTGCTAAGAAATGGTAATATACATGCCTACATAAGGAGACGGAAAACACTACCACATAGCTTGAAGACCAGACAATATTGGTGGGAAGAAGCAGAAAGGAAAGTAGGCTGCTATAAACAAGAAGTAGAGACTACCATAAAAGCATGAGATGTTAGAGAGGCTACCAAAGCCACTAAGTTTCTCAGAGGATAAGCAACACTTTCAGTAGGGTGGTGATAATGAGCCTCCTCATTGAGTAATTATATGGGCCTTAGTTGACCTTAATTCACCTCCTAGCTTAGTCAAACCAACTATTCTCATAACTTATTGCATACTTTTGGTTATACTTTGTTTATGAGATGAGTAGAGTTGGATATTTTTCTTTATGCTTTAAGGTGCATGTAATGCAGGAATAATGGATAAAAGCAAGGAACTATGGTTACTACCTTGGAAAAAAATCGAATGGGACAAGGGAGAGGAATTATAAGAGGTAAATCCTTCTCATTTACTACCCCTCCATTCGAATATCCCTCCATCAACTGAAAGTACAAACAACCCCCTTCTAGAAGGCAACCAAGCAAGTTAAGGTACAAATAGCCAAATCAGGAGTAATAGAAGGCAGCCAAGCAAGTGAGGGGTGCAACAAACCAAATCAGGTGTACTAGAAGGCAGCCAAGAAAGTGAAAGTACGAGTTTATATTGACTTGGGAAACAAGCCTCCCTACTAGAAGGCAGTCGAGCTAGTGAAAGGGAAAGCACAAGTTTAGAACTAGGAGCTGTGCCTCCCTAATTTTGAAGGATGTGATTGGAGATTTCAGATGTATAAGTAGAGAGGCTTAGGACCTCAGTTTTTTTAGTTACCAAGAGTTAGGAAGAATTCAGACTTCTCACTGTAGAGCTCTACTTTGTTTTGAAGTTGCAAGTCTTGTAACAATTTTTTATTTATAATGAAGATGAGTTTGTTTTGAGCCAGCACTAAGTTAACTCAGAGGGTTGAAGCTCTTGGGTTACGGCCCAAACCTAAGAGTCAAAGCTCCTCTTTATTGTATTGTTATGCTAGCATAGATCCCTGTTTTCTGTTCATTTGCTTAATTAGATGCATTTTCATTACAGCAGTAGTATAGATTCATGGTTTCCTGTTCATTTTCTTAAGTAGTTCATTTCCATTAAAGCAGTAGCATAGCTTCATGGTTTAGTTGTTTATTTTCTTAAGTATTTGCATTTGCATCACCACAGTATAGAGTAGATGATTCATGGTTTAACTGGTTAATTGTTTAAGTAGCTGCATTTCCATTACATCAGGGTAGAGTAGCTTAGTTTTTCTTTAGTTGCTTCCATTTGTTCTTTCATTCATTTAGTAGGTTAGCAAAGAAAAGTTCCATAAGGTTGTCAGCGGGTGTCTTGCCCTCACCTCCTCCCTCTAGGACCATGACATGAGGAAGAAACCTTGCAGCAACCCCAAAAACACAAAGTTTCAATTTTGCATAGAGTTTGTTGTTTAATGTAGTTATGTGGTTCATTACATTGTTACTTGGTTCATTCGATGGTCATTTAGTCATTTCATGGTCACCTGTTCCTCCACCCTCTTTCCCAAATCTCACTCATACACCCATTCTCCTTTAGCATGAAACGCATAAGTGGAAGATGTTAATTCACGTTGTAATCAGTTTTTACCTGTAGATTTCCTTACATAGCAAAACCTGACCAATCCTCGCCCGATTCACTTTTAACGCTGACTTTATGCACTGTAAATCCCAACCATTGATCTACCTTGTCTGATCCAACGGCTATCATGCACTTGCTCGCCAACTAGCTCGGTCAAATCTCCACTCTTGATCTACCTCACCAGATCTGACAGCTATTGCGTGGATTTCTGTCCGATCATTATTCACCCAAGGGCATGTGATAAGAGTGGTTTCCCCATGCTACATGTTGTTCGGGGAGGCTAATCATGTAAAATTTTAGAAAACTGCTTACAGCTTTGAGGGTGCACAATAAACAGCTTACTGCCCTCTAAACTTGCATCGTCATTTCTGCACATTTTCTTCTCTCGCTTTAATCTCCACCATCGATTTGTCTCTTGATCTAACAACTGTTGCTTCACCTGATCACTAACTAGCTTGGCTAATCTCTACCATTGATCAGCCCCGCCTGATCCAATGGATATCGTGCGATTTTGCGCGGACACTTGCACGATCGTTATCCAGTTGAGAGCACACAAGAAAAGTGGTTTTCTCGTGCTACATGTCTCTTGGTAAGGTTGATCATGTGAAATCTCAAAATACAACTTATGATTTTGAGGGCATGCGAAACACAGCTTACCACCTCCACAAACCACCTACCATTTCCACACGTTTCTTTTGCCCGCGATCTAATCTCCTTCATCCATCTGCCGATTAATCATGTTCGTCCATCTCTTGACTTAGCCTCCATGATATAATCTCAACTATCCATCTTCTGTTAACCCTATTTGTTCGTCTATTCACTTAACCGCCATGACATAATCTCCACCGTTCATCCTATTAGTTATCTTGTTCACCCATCTACCTACGTACCTTCCTGCAATCTGATCTCAATTGTTCATTTTCCTTTCACCTGACTGATCCAACAGTTCTTATGTGTTGTCGCTCCCTTATTTTCTTTTTTGACCAATTTCGATCTCTGAATGCTCTTCCGCTTAAATACAGACTTAGCTTCATTTCCTTTGCTTACCCCTTAGTCTAGTTTTGATGATTTTACTTCTATAACTTAGAGAATTAGCATTAGATTAGTCATTGATCTAGTAATTTTGCTTAGAATAGTTGTTTAATTGGTTAGCTAGGGTATGGTGTGAGTTTAGCATTACATGATTATTTTCTTCATTACTGCAATAGAGTGGCTCTCACTTAGAATATATCTTCTCTTCTTCCATCAAAATCAAGCTTCTTCTGACCCTATAAAAGTCTTGTTTGGAACCCCTAGGGTCTCTTGCCAAATGAGTAGTGACAACAGGCAGTACATTCACTTCTACTTGTGCATATAGCACTTTCACCTCCAAGTCTGTATGAACCCCAGGTTGATAAGTAAAGCTGGTAGCTCTGGGAGTTGTAGCATTCTTGTTGCAACACCTAGTCTCATCACTTATATTACAACAATTTCAGGATGTGTTTCCAGCAGAGATTCTAGAGTTTCCTCCCCACATGGAAGTGAAATTTTATATTGAATTAGTATCAAGAGTAGCACCAACATCAAAGACACCTTACAGGATGAGCAATCCAAATTTGGTGGAATTGAAGTTGTAGTTGAATGAAATGCTTGACAAGGGATATATTAAGCCAAGTGTGTCACCTTGCGGTGCACTGGTATTGTTCATGAAGAAGAAGAATGGTACTCTTAGATTTTTCATTGATTATAAGCAATTGACCAAGGTGACAATTAGGAACAGGTACCTCTTGCCAAGGATTGTTGACTTGTTTGATCAGTTGAAGGGAGTAGCAATGTTCTCAAAGATTGATATGAGATCATGATATCATCAGGTACACATCAAAGAAGAGGACATCTACAAGAATTATTTCAGGACTAGGTATGGAAATTATGAGTTTGTTGTGGTTCCTTTTGGTTTGAATAATGCCCCAACTACTTTTATGTGCTTGATGAATATTGTAATGTGTCCTTGTTTGGACAAGTTTGTGATTGTATTCATTGATGATATATTGATATATTCTAAGAATGAGGAAGAGCATGCTGAACACTTAACAATAGTATTGATATTGCTAAGATATCATCAATTGTATTCCAAGCTTAGCAAGTGAAATTTCTTTCTAACAAAGGTACATTACTTGGGACAAGTTGTTTCCAAGGAATACATAACAGTGGATCCAAAGAAGATAAGGTCTATCATGGAGTGGGTAGCTCCTAAGAATGTGGATGAGATCAAATCGTTTATGGATTCAGCAAGTTGATATAGAAGGTTCATCAGGAACTTATCACACATTTCATATCTTATTACCTCAATGCAAAGAAAAGGTAAGAAATTTGAATGGACGGAGGAATGTGAAGCCAGTCTTGAGCAGTCGCTGAAAGATTCTCCATTTCTCTATATTACATATCTAGATAGATTTTCTGGTGTGTACAGATTCCTGGAAGAAAGGACTTGGTGGAGTCCTTATGCAAGAGGGGTAGGTGGTGTGTTTTGAGTCCAAGAAACTGAATGAGAATGAGTAGAACTATGTGACTCATGATCTTGAGTTGGTAGATATTACTCATTCCTTGAAGATGTGGAGGCATTATCACCTTGGTAGGAGGTTTGTATTGATGAGCAATCACAGTGGGTTGATATATCTATTCGACCAGCCAAACTTGAATGTCAGGCAAGCTAGGTGGTTGGCCACAATTAGTGAGTTTGAATTTGAGATCAGATACATTAAGGGAAAACAGAACATGGTTGCATGTGCTCTCAGCAGGAGAGTGCAGATGAACCACATTGTAGCAGTGATCTCGTATGGGGTAGATTTTCAAGATTAGATCTTATAGGTAGGAAAATCTGATGATATGTACACAAAGCTTAGGAATAGGTTACATTAGGGGACAGGTGATTGGAATGTGGACTATCATCTCATGAAAAATGGTTTGTTGAGATTAAGAGACATGATTTATGTGTCTGATGAAATTGGGCTCAAGAATCTTATCTTGAGGGAGTTTCATGCAAGCAATATTTAGGTCACTGAGGATATTAAAATATGTTGACAATAGTGAAGAAGTTTGACGATTGGACGAATCTAAAGAAGGAAGTGGCAGAGATTATGGCGAGATGTTTGGACTATCAACAGGTGAAATCAGGGTGTAAGTATCCAAGTGGGTTGCTTCAGCCTATTCCGATTCCAAAATGGAAATGGGAGGTCATTTCCATGGATTTGATTATAATTCTTTGAGGACAAAGAGGAAGCATGATTCTATCATGGTTGTGGTCAATAGATTGAGAAAGGTAGCTCAGTTCATTCCAGTGAAGACTACTTATTCAGCTAGTGAGGTGGTACAAGTCTTCATCAGGGAGATTGTGAGATTTCATGGTGTTCCCTTGAGAGTGTTGGAAATCCATCAACCAAGGAGTATCCCCGATGTGAAGTCCCAATTAGACCTTGCATATTTTGGAGTAGGAGCCCCATCCAGTATATCCACTAGGTTTCCATGTGTTCTAATAGATTTTCCTTGGCTTTAATTGTCAACAAGAGAGTGGAATGTGTAGTGCCTTAAAAAAGAAAGGGTGGTTGTGACTAGTGAGTGTTTGACCGTATGTGTGTCAAAGTTATTTAACTATGGAGGGGAGGAAATATGAGCCTCTAAGAGAGAGGTAGTAGTACCACCCTCGTAGAGAGAAACATGAACAAGAAAGGTCTGTGCAACATCAAGCGAAATAGTCCACAAAGATGAGACAATCATTGAAACCAATATAATGAGGAAGATCTATCTAATATCTAGCAGAATAGTCCACGAGGATGTGACAACAATAATAACATGAACATGAAAGCTCCATACAACATCAAGCGAAATAGTCCACAGAGATGAGATGATCATTGAAACCAATATAATGAGGAAGATCTATCTAATATGTAGCAGAATAGTCCACGAGGATGTGACAATGATAATATAAATTAGAACATGTTATGCCCCTATACCAATAGGTGTCATTTATCATTATTGACTTGGTTAAGCTTTGAAATATTTTCATACCTTTAATTGTTGGAAAGATTTTCCACATCAAAGGGTGAAAAGAATAAAAATAGGTCAAAAAAATGAAATAAAATGAACCCCAACAAAAGAAAAGACCAAGAAAGTGTGCAAATCTAAATGCCACTACTTTACTTTTGTATAATAAAAGATTGTGTGCAGTTTGTCACCTATGCCATAGTTCATGAATAGTCAAATAGTTCAAGCTTGACTAGTTCATATTTCAATTTCATGTTTTAGAAGTAGATAGGTAGAGTGAATAAAAGGAGCTCAATAGTTTAATATGAGCCTTTCGATGTAATAAGTGTAGATTTAGATAGGTATCTATATGTAAAAGAAAAGAAAGCTTCAAAAGGGTTTGCCAGTCCAACTGCACCCTAATAAAGAAGTGAAAATGCTAAGGTAATGTAGGTAGGGTAAGTAGATGATGGTTGCAAAGTAAATATGTGGTGAACAATAAGTTTAAATGTGTAAATCTTTTATTTTCATCACAAGGAAAAGGCATGTATCACATGGAAGGCATGTCAAGCAAGCAAAGTAAAAAATAATTAACTTCCCTACTCATTCCCCTAAAAATCTTCACTAATTCCCAAAGTACTAAAGGTAATTACCAAAGTTAGAGGGGCTCAGAGCATTGCTCTAACTTTTGGAGGGACCGGACCCTCGGCCCAATAATTCATAATACTTTAAGTACTTAAGCCCCTTCATAAATATTCACACCCCTTCATAAGTTATTCATTTCCCTAATAAATTTTTTCCTAAGTAAAATTCCATTTTACTTAGGGAAAATAAAACACTTTCCATATAAACCCTCATGTTCACTTAGCCTATGTTTATATATATATATATATATGAAAATGTTTTAAACTTAGCGCGCATTTCACAAAGTCATATTAACCGCTAATTCATATTATTATATAATTCCCATATATAAAGGTTACCCACTCTCGTATTATTATAAATATGCAAATACCCCAAATTTTTATATATCCCATCCCTCGATTAAATATAACCATAATAACATTCATAAACAGGATTAATTAAATAATCTGTAGTTGATTAAGAACCCCACCCCCATCATGTTAAAACAAGGATTAACTAATCCCCATGATTAATTAATAAATTTTTGGACCAATCAAAATGCCTATGATATGATTAACTCCTTTAATTATATTGGGCCCGCCCTCCGTTAACCTTCTGCCACTTCACGTACACGACAAATGTCCGATCGGATCCCGTAGATCTGATGGTTATCGTGCATATCGCACAGGCCTCCACGGTCGACCTTTAGCGTGCAATAGAGAGTGGTTTCATAAACAGTACCTGTACTGTGTGTCACACAGCGTATGGAATAGCGCAGTCAAGCCCAAATACCACCTCCACTCCACTGGTGGTGTAGTGAAAAACGCTTACCACCTCCCGCTAAAAACAAAACATCAAATCACTTTCCCGCTGATGCCATCTATCCAAATCCCGAACCTGCCAAAAGCTTTGACTTTGCATAAAAAACAAAGTTAAATAGTTTTTTATCCTTATTCTAAAAAGCACATGCATGCAACCTGAACGTTGAAGTCGACCAACTTGTATATCAACCATCAGCCACCCTGAAACTTGTAGTTTGACGACCACTCCAATCCACCATTTGCACCTAGTGGACATTCTCTCCATTGCCCATCATTGAAAAACAGGGATTTACCAATTTCCATCCAAAAATCCTCTAAATACTTGATTTCTTCTGCAATTATTTTGAAAAACCTAAAATTCATTATAATTCAATTGCTAAACTCAAAATTAAAGACTCCCCGGACCCTCTATTTTCACCAATTCCCTTAAAAACCCCATTTTCCTATCTTAATCCACAAGAACTAGAATGCAAACCCCCGTGGCTCTCAGTATAGCACCTATCACTACCCCTCACTGTCATTTGGATTATTTGCCCCTAGTAGATAAATATTTTCAAATAAAAGACCTCAATACTGACAAAAACCACTTGAAAGTATTTTGCCAATGCTGAGACAATTAGACGAATGGCTCTGATACCATAGGACTTTGGGAATCAAATCTCCCAAGGTACATGCTCCCCTCTGTGCACATTTTCCTTGGCATTATCCGTCAATGTCACGCCAATTTTTGACATTATCCGTCAATGTCACGCCAATTACGATCCCAACCTCAGAGCAATAATGTCCCCCAATAAAACTATTCTCTTCACAATTACCGCAGATTCAATCAATAAGATGCTTCAGTTTTAGCCCAGTCAAAACCTAACCACCATTTTTCTTAGAGAATTGCTAGAGAAATCATCTAAAGTGTCCCAGCCTAAACTCAATCACCCTTTCCAGACTTTTATCAATAAAGAGCATCAACCTAAAAATCCCCCTCCCTATTTGTCAGTTTTCTTCACACAAACAGGTAAAAATATAATCGATATGATAGCTGTAGTCATGGGTTTCAATACTAGTGAGTATGTGGATAAATTGACCCTAGTTTTAATGTCCATCTTTACCCCTAGTCAGCCTCCTGCTGTCAAATATAACTATGCTGCTTTCATTGCATAGAAAATCCATGACTAGTTCATGAGGCTAGAAAATGAAAAAGTATTCAAGTGTTCTACATTCATATATCACCTTTTCCTTTACTATCAGTCTTACAAGTTCCCATTCTCTGTAAATAAACTTGATACAAAGGGTAATCCCAAATCAGTCATTTTTTGGACTTCTATCTTCCACTATTCATTTGTTTGTTCGTATTCATACAATAAATTCATTGACCAATTTGTCCACCCAGTGACCACCTTGCTGACAAGAAGTTCTCCTCCTAGGATTAGTGATAAAATCAAAAGAATCCTTTAGCTATCCAAGCAGTACAAAATAGGTGACTGGTACTTGTACCAGAATCACATAGAAATCAGAATTTATGGATGTGAATTTTCTCCATTCAAACTACCAAAACATGTTCCTATGAGGTTATTTTCCTTGGATTATTATAGGCAAATGTTAAATTCTTATCAGATTCACTTTACCAAGGCCAAGAAGAAAGCATAATTGAGAATTAAAGATCATTTATGCCCATTTGTCTACAACAATAGAGAAGCAGACAAAGAAGAAGAAGAAATCCTAGGACAAATGAGATTAAATAAAAGTTTTGTTTGGAGATATGATCCACAAGGTTTCATTTGTGATAGAAGAATGAAACATAACTTGTCACCATATTTTCATCACAAAATCCTTAAAATAGAGCAATATGAAAATATGGATGAATGGAGAGAAGGAACTCTAGTTGAGATGGATAGTGATTAGGTTGATGTAGAAAATGTGATGAAGGACTTAGAAAATAGACTTGACCTAGACCCTTGTGAACAGGTACCAGTTGGAACTGCTCAGAAGCCAACACTAGGAACTAGTGCCTCTACAACAGAGACTTCTCAAAGACACTTATAGCAAACTAGTGCACCCCCTGCAGAACCACTACAGGAAAAAGATCAAGGAACAAGAATTTGAGCATTAGAACAACCAAAGGTCTCAAAGCAGCCTGAAATCTCTGAAGAACAGGCTCCACCACATTCCCATCCAGCTTAGCTTAATATGGGAGACCCCCCAGTTTTGCAGACTCCTATGAATGAGGAAAAAATATTAAAAGAGACAGGGAAGTAACTACCCCTGCCAGTGGTCCTTCAGACCAGCCTGGTGCTAAGAGGCATAGGCTAAATCCACATTCAGAGGAAGAAATTTTTGAGGAAACAACAAGGATTCTAAGGAAAGAAGGTGGAGACAGTCTACATACATCCCCAATAGGTGGGACACCTTCTAGTTCACAAAGACAAGAGCTTGAACAACAACAGAGTGTCGAAGTTTCATCTTTCAGTTCTTCATCTGAGAAGACCTTAGACATCAATGAAAAATTTAAGGAGATAAAGGCCAAAAATGAATAGCTAAAGGCCCAAGCCTACACTCAATACTTGAAGATGGCCCCTACTAATCAAACCAGGTTGATGTCAGCTGATGACAACAAAGAAGGCAAAATACAAATGAGCTTTCTATAGCCTACAGTACAGCAGCACAAATCAATTGCAGACTACCTCAAAACTAATTTTGAGGTCTTAGCCAAAAGACATTCAGCCCATATATCATATATAACTTCATAAGAAAACAAGGGAAATGGTTTATTCTGCACTCACAAGCAAGGCCATGATGGTACATAGGTTGGAGAATTCACTGAACAACACCACTGCTCAATTGCAACTAGAAAGGGCCTCCTCGTAGGAAAAGGACAACAATCAAATCATTGGAGGATTTGATTATTGGATTGGGCCATAACCCATAGGATAGCAAAGCTGTAGAAGGCCAGATAAAGAAAAAGAATGAAGATATAGCTGCATTGAGAAAGCAGCTGCAATTGCCACCACTCATGCACCCTCAGACTGTTGAGGTAATAAAGAAGAAGAATGAAGAAGAGCTTATGGACTTGGTCTTAAAGCTAAATGAACAACTGAAAGAGACAGAACAAAAATTAGAGAAAACACTGCAAAGCAGGCAAAGTGAGTCGACCTCTCACCCTCAAAATGTAGTACCAGTGGTTTCTACAACAATCCCTTCTACGTTGGTAACTGTTCTAGCACCAAATGTCCCTTTGGTAATAGCTAAAACTATTGAAGTAACAGGTACAGGTACATCACAAGTAGTAACCTCAAGTCAAAGCACTAAAGAATTGATCAAGTCCATGGAGGAAATGAAACTCCAAGTTTCTGAACTGCAAAAGGTAAAGGAGAAATTCATTACTTTGGAGCAGAAGTATGATGTGTCAAAATTCAATTTTGTTGAAGAAGTGAGGAAAAACAAAGGCTTGACTCAAGAGGTTAAAACACTAGAAAAAGATCTTACATTTGAAAAGCCTTTGACTGATATCAAAAAGATGTTATGGATCAACATCATTGAATCAATCAATGATGTTTGGTCATCAATTCAAATAATTTTTTAACAGATTGACTTAGTGAAAGTCACTCTTCAAGAGATTGAAAAAACCAAGAAAGAGCTAGGAGGGAAACCTGAAGAAGCTATCAGGTTAATAAACTTTCTAAATAGAAGAAATAGGTTTCAATTGGAACAACTAAACATTGAGGATAGAACTGGTATTATCTTTGAAATAAAGAAAGTACTGACCAAAAGGACTCTAATGCAAAACCTGGAATGCAAATGTCAGAATATGTAGGAAGACATAGATGAATTTATGGGGAAATTTAGCATCTTACAGAGTAGAGGACTTCCAAGTCCTTTAGTCATCAATGACAAACTAATGAGGCAAGATGACTATATCAACAAATTATATGAGTATGCTAATAATCAAGCTAGTTCCTTTGTCAGTTCATCTGTATCCAAGGCATTACCCACAGGGAAAGTTCGCTATGATAGTTTGGAGAACATTTTTTTATGTTGAGCATGAAGTGAAGCACTTGTTTCCAGTGCAACCAAATTTTGTAAAATACACAGAAGCAGATGCAATCTTCAAAAAACTGACAAAGACTAGAATACCAAGAGATGATTGGTGGACTAACATGACATATATTTTATGATTTACCTTAGTAAAAGTAAATTGAAGTATTTATCATAGTTAATTTTGGTAAAAGAAGACGAATGATGATAAAATAGGTAAAGAGTATCAGTCACATGTAAAAGAGTATAAGTGAAAAGCTAAAATCAATTAGCCAACACAGAATTACGAGCAAGACAACAAGATACACAATCATAGGACTTGCCTCTAGCTTCTTCAACAAAAAAAAGGACAGCAACCAAGCAGTTCACATTCAGTTTCTACTTTCGAGACCATCTATCTCTACATTCATGTAAAAGATATTTAGTTTTCCTAGAATATATCTCTCCTTGTTAGGAGATATTTTGATGAAATTTTTGTATAAGCACTTTCTCATTCGAAGTACTAAGTGTGGATTCTTAGACATTTATGTAGACTCTTTATTTTGGAATAGAAGTGCTATTGAATGACTATTGTATGGCTGACTGGACAAAGTAATAAAACAATGGACTTTTACAGGATTCTTGTGTCAAATGAGAAGCAAATAAGTATTCTATATCTTATGTTTTTATAGTTTTCTTGTTTAAATATTCATATGCGTTCCATATTTGAATGATAAACGAAAAAGTATATTTCAGAAAGAGCTTTATTGCATTCTGTCTTTAAAATCGTTTATATTCTTAATGTTTTCTTCTAAGCTATCATAGGTAGGGAATTCTTAATTGCTCCCTGCTTTTTAGTTTATCACTATGGCCATTTAACAAAGAATTCTTAATTTCTTTTTGTTAATGATCACCCATTGTCCCTCATCTTGAACTTTGTTGAAGGATTCTTTATTGCCATTCCTCCTTTTTAAGACCATTTCACCCTTTTATGCTGTCATTTATCTTTCATTTAGCTATCTTGCCCTGTGAAGCCATCCTTTGTTGAATCAACCTGATCCAGTTAATCCATCTTCAGTTGACTCCATAGCCCATTGGCCTAAAATACTTTGTTCTATCCATCTGCTCCTGAATTCCACCACCAAACAAAATCAAAATCCCCAAGTTTTGATAACTAGCCTAATATCCCATAAACAAAGCTAAATCATAAAGAGAGAACTCTCCCTGAGTACAGATTGGCTAGATGCTATATTTAAAATTTGGTATGTGGCTACCTCAGACCCATTTCCTTCTTCTGAAAACTTCAAGGAAAATCTGAGTGATAACATAGTGGTGACTCCACTAGGGGAGAACAACTCCTCAGTCAAAACAAATCTTTAAGAAAATTTAAACCCTAAATCTAAAAGCATCTTAAAGAAATCATAGAAGTTGTTTGTTTGATATTAGTTAAGAAAACTAAAAACAAAACCCAAAAATATGGCTTCATAAAGGACTCATTACACTACAGCTAATCTTGATCCCAACCCACCACAAGTGTTTGAGAACCTCAATCTGATACCCAGAATTCTTAGAAGACAATAAAGTTTTGTTAGTCCTCGACCCACCTTCAAATCTTCATCCTATCCTGTTAGGTGGACTTACCTCGAACACCAACTCTTTGACAAATACTTTGAAACCTCTTTGTTTAGGACTTCATTCGATTCTAAATTAGTTGACCTAGTCCAAGACCCAGAGTTCAACCGAGAATTAGAGTTCCAAGTAGCCAATTTGTCAATTGATAAATATATGTAGAACTCACCACAATCTGATCTTACCACTGAAGGAACCCCTAGTCCCTCTGTAATCACTTCTGTCTCTACAAGCTCATGATCATTCCCTCGTATCCCTCAACCTCAGACCACTCCACATCATATCATTATCTCTAGCTCTCCGTCCACAACTCAAACATCCACTGTTATTCCAATCCCAACTTTTGTTTCACCATTACCAGCAGCAATGGAAAACAGATATGCACCCTGGTACTACCAGCCAACTTAGGTGCCACGCCCCAGGATTACCAAAGTAAGATCACTACTTTTGATGGCATTGGTACCTATACAGCCCAACAACACACCAAGAAAATGACTGATTATTTTGAAATTTATGAAATAGATACTGATGATGTGCAAATGAGAATATTTGTTCAAATTTTATCTGGGGAAGTTAGAATCTGGTTCAAAGGTTTAGCAACAAATAGTATAGACAGCCTAAGAACTCTTTATCAACAATTCCTGAACAGATGGGAGAAAAGAAAAGACCCTCTTCAGATTCTATCTGAATATGAAAACCTAAAGAGCAACATAAGAAACTGTGCAGGATTATTGCACTAGATTCAATAGTGTGTATAATTCCATCCCTCAAAATCTTATACCCCCACCTGGTTTAGCCTTAATCAAATTCCTAGATGGATTTGATTCTGATATGGCTTTCCAGCTAAGAGAACAAGCCCCTCTTACTTTGGAAGATATGCAAAGCATAACGGTCAGTGTTGAAACCAACCTTCTATCTAAAAGAGCCAAGGCTAGGAGTGATAGAAGGATACCATTAAAGGAAGAAAGCTCATCCTTTGAACAAAATATAGATGCCATAATTAAAGGAATGGACAAACCATGAGATAGAGTGGAAATAATTGAAAGGAAATCTCCTTGGGATAACCAACAAACCAATATAGGGAAAAATCAAAACCCGAACAATGAAAAGAATGGTCCTGGCCAAAACATCGGACCCCCTTTCTAGGAGAACTATGCAGAAGCTTCCCACTCTGAAGGTCCAGAAGAAGATACTCAAATTAACCTAATGGGACTAAGTAATGAAGGAGAAGTTTTCCTAACCCAAGAGGAGAAAGAGGCCCATATACTTAAACAGTTCCAAACTCAATCAGGGGAATCATTTGACTTTAGAGAAGGATACGACATAACCATCTTTGAGGTGCATAAGAAATACAACCTAAGAAGTAGGAGAATTGATGTCCCTAAAATGAATAAGCAAAAGGTTATAAATTAGCCCAAAAATGGTAAAACAGTAACCACACCTATACAGATTATTTCTATATCAAACACTAATCCTTCTAACCCCATAATTGAAGATGTCTCTGATAATCAACCAAACAATAAACAACCCTCCACTTCCCTTCCTCCCAAGGGAACTATGGAAGAACCTCCAAAGGTTGATTCAAGAGAATCAACAAATCATGATTCTATTGCTGAAAAGGAGAAAAACACAGAAAACACTGAAAACAGAGAGAATACTGTTGTTCAAAATTCAAAGGCCCAAACAAAAAAACCATTTAATCTAGAAACTGAAGTAGGTAAGCTAAAAATTGCGGTCCCATTATCTGAATTAGCTAAACATGAGGCTTACTGAACCCAAATCAAAAGATCACTGAAAATTACTTGAACTAAAGACTCAGTTAATCTTTTTGATGACAAACCCGAATTAATCTTTGGCCCAAAAGTGAATGGAAAACCATTGGAAGGAGGAATTCCACCCTTCTATGTGAGCTTAAACATACATGATAAGATTCTTCACAATGCCATGTTTGACTCTAAGGCATCTCACAATCTAATGCCCAAGTCTGTAATGGAAAGGTTAGACCTAGATATCACTAGACCATACACAGATCTCTTTTCTTTTGATTCTAGTTAGGTGAGATGTTTAGGACTGATAAAAGACTTGTGTGTTTCATTGGTTCAATACCCTGCAAAAACAATTTTAATGGACATAGTGGTAGCAGATATACCACCTAAACATAGCATGTTATTGTCCAAATCCTAGGGTGCTAAACTTCAGGGGTCTCTTCAATTGGATATGTCATATGCTACTATATCGATTTTTGGACAACCAAAGAAACTATACAGAGAAACATTGATGAAATGCGTGGTAAGTAGTCAAGAAAGACTCCAAAATTTCCCCATCTACTCAGTACACTCTGGTATGGATTCATTCATGCTTTACAATGTAGAAACCAGTCCTTCCAATAGTTTAGAGGTTTTAGTAGCAAAACCAAAAGAAATTGAAAAGGAAAAATCAAGTGTTCATATTCAAGAAATATCTAATAACAAAGAAAAGTTAGATGAAAATGAAAACCCAGATCCCACAGTTAAATAAATTCCTACTACCCCTGACACCAATTATGAGCATGAAATTCTTTGGCATTTAGAATTTGATGGCTCAATAATTAAACTAGGGGCAGGAGCAAGAGTTTGGGTGTACAATCTAGAAAATGATCATGTTGAAGGCCATTCCTACAGACTAAATTTCAGATGCACCAATAATATGGCAGAATATGAGGCTCTCTTGCTAGGTCTTAAACTTGTTAAAATATTAGGAGCAATCAATGTGTCTGTCATAGAAAATTCAGAATTAATAATTAAATAGATTAAAGGAAAATACTTAACTAGGGATCCTAGATTAGGATATTATAGAGGAACATTCATAGAAATTCTCAAAACTTTTTTGGAAACTCAGCTTGCAACTATCCCTAGGAAAAACAACATGCAAGCCCACAGCCTGGCCATGTTTTCTAGCACCTACAAATTATCATTTCAACCTAATCATCAGTTTACTGCTAAAATTAGGCACAGACCAGCCCTACCTGATAATATGAAGAACTGGCAGGTTTTTGATAGTGATGAGTAGATCAATAATTTTTTACTTTAGATGAAAAGTTTTCTAATAGTAACAAAAATGTTGATATGGTTATTAGTTCTAATCAAATAGATGAGGTAGAAATAAACATTTCAGAAGAAAATTCAATAAATATGCTTCATCCCACAAAACTCACAGAAAAAGAAATTCAAGCCCTGAAACAAATGGACCTAGCTGAGATAATTGAAGAAGAAACAAAAGTTATCAACCTAAAGGGAAATCATCTACCCAAAGGGTTGATTCCTCTGGAAGATCTGTTTGATTCCAATGACATTCCAAAGAAACCTAAAATGGAACCATTAAAAGCAGATATCAAAGAATACAACATAGGAACATGGTACAATCCAAAAATGATAAAATTTTCAAAATCTCTACTTCTTGATCAAAAGCTAAAGTATGTTGAACTTATGAGGGAATTCTAGGATGTCTTTGACTGGAGTTATGAAGATTTGAAATCCTATGACACCTCTATTATTCAACACACTATACCTCTGAAAGAAAATCAAAATCCATTTAAACAAAAACTTAGAAGAATTAACCCTATGTTATTACCATTAATTGAAAAAGAAATCAAACGCATGTATGAAGTAGGGATTATTGCCCCTATTAGATTTTTATAATGGGTGTCTAACTTGTTACCTACTAGGAAGAACACTGGGGAATAAGTTTATGTTTTGATCTGAGAAATGTAAATAAGGTCTCTCTTAAAGATAACTATCCTTTACTCAAAATGGATCATATTTTGTAAAGTGTAGTGGGTTCTTCTAGAATTTCACTTTTAGATGGGTATTCAGAATATAACCAAATCTTTGTTCATCCTGATGACCAAGAGAAAACTTCTTTTACAACACCATGGGGCACTTTCATGTACATCAAAATTCCATTTGGACTAAAAAACGTAGGAGAAACCTTCCAGAGAGAAATGGACATTTCCTTTGCCAAAGAAATTCATGATTTTCTTATTATATATCTGGATGATCTAACTGTTTTTTCTAAATCAGATCAATATCATTTGGACCATCTAAGGCAAATCTTTTTAAAAAACAGAAAATATGGCATTTCATTGAATCCAAAGAAGTCCTTGTTCGGTATGGAGGAGGGTAAACTCTTAGGTCACATTATTTCCAAGGATGGCATTCGAGTTGACCCTTCCAGGATCGAAGCTGTTCTACAGATATCTCATCCAAGAAGTATTAAAGAACTTCAGGCTTTCCTAGGGAAGATTTTTTTTTTGAGAAGATTCATTTCTAACTTAGCTAAACTCATTAGATTGTTAAATGACATGCTAAAAAATGATTCAAGTATCAAATGGATAGTAGAGGCCAAGCAATCATTTGAAGAAATCAAAATGGCCTTAACCAAAACACTGGTCCTCATAAGTCCTCAATTTGATAGAGACTTCATCATTTTTTCTTTTGCATTAGAACACACCATAGCTGCAGTTTTATTACAAAAGGATGAACAGGGATGTGAAAAACCTATAGCCTTTTTTAGTAAAGCACTCAGAGATGCGTCATTAAAATACAAAATAATGGAGAAACAAGATTTTGCACTGGTAAAAGCTATAAAATATTTTAGAGTCTACATATTATACTCTCATGTGATAGCTTATGTTCCTAATGCAGTTGTCAAAGACATCCTAGCTCGGGATGGAATTGATGGTAAACGAGGTAAATGGATAGCTACCATATTAGAGTATGATATAGAGATAAAACCTACCAAACAAATAAAAGGTTAGGGATTGGCTAAACTCATGGCAGAAACTAATTTTCAAGCCCTAGACATTAATGAACTGGATAACGAGCAGGAGATGGCAAATCCACAAATCAGCCAAGCCTTTTCAGACTCACCTTGGTATGCTAATGTAATTTATGTTTTACAAAACCTACAGGCTCCTCCAGGGTTATCCAGAACTAAGAACAGGGTTTTGAAAATGAAAGCTTCAAAGTTTTGTATCTTAGATAATGCTCTTTTTTGGAAAAACCATGAAGGAATTTTGTTAAATTGTTTATTAAAAGATGAAGCTGATAAGGCTCTCTAAGAATTTCATGTAGGAGATTGTGGCAGACATCTCTATTAGAAGTCAACTGTAGACAAAATCCTTAGGGATGGATTTTATTGGCGAACCTTGTTCGTTGATGTGAAGAGATTTGTAACTTCTTGCCATAAATGTCAAATCTTTGAAGGCAAAAGAAAGTTTTTACCTTTACCCCTAAAACCCATTTCCACTGAGAAACCTTTTCAAAAATGGGGTCTTGACTTCATTGGAGAAATCCATTGACCCTCCTCTGGCCAACACAAATGGATACTCACTGCCACTGACTATTTTACTAAATGGATAGAGACCATTCCCTCCCGACAAGCCATTGACACTGTGATCATAGGTTTCCTAGAAACTAATATTTTATCCAGGTTTGGTTGCCCCACTAAAATTATTACTAATAATGATGCAGCTTTCAAATCAAAGAAAATGATTAGTTTCTATAACAAGTATCACATTACTTTGGGCCATTCCACAACTTACTACCCTCAAGGGAATGGACTGGTAGAATCTTCCAACAAGCATCTCATTAATATCATCAAAAAATTGTTGGAAGAAGATAAGAAAACGTGGAACAAAAAATTGATCAATACTCTGTGGGTAGATAGGCTTACAACCAAAAAATCAATTGGAGCAGTCCTTATGAGTTAGTATATGGCATGGAGGCTATTTTTCCTTCATCACTAGGAGTTCCTATTATGAAAATACTCCAAGAAGCTCAAGTGGAACCTAATGATATATAAAGAAGGATAAACTAGACTATCAATTTGCAGCAAACCATGGAGGAGGTGTACCAAAGATCCCAAGTGTTGCAGGAGAAAATTAAGAGGATATTTGATAGAAGAACCAAAGCAGGATATTTCTATCTTGGAGATAAAGTGTTAAGATGGGATTCTAGAAGAGAAGATAAGGGGAAACATGGGAAGTTTGACTTCCTATGGAAAGGGCCATACATCATCTATGCTCTCAAAGGAACCAATGCATATTTTCTTAAGGAGTTAAATGGTACAGAAGTAGAAGAAGGACCAGTCAATGGTCGGATGTTGAAACATTACTTTGATCCTACTTACTAATGTTACCATATTTTTAACAATACATATTACATCTTTTGTAATGTCATAGTGTTGAATGGATAGTAAATTTTTGGAGTAGAATCCCGAAGAGAAGGCCCTAAGCTTCAGAAGTATTACTATCATACATATACATAAAGCAATAAAGAAAAGAAAATTGTAGAGCATAGTCAAAGTGTTCCAAAGGCCACTGATTTATTGATCTTGACTTTCCACCAGGAAAAGCCATCCCCAAGGGGAGCCACTATTATGCCCCTATACCAATAGGTGTCATATATCATGATTTACCTGGTTAAGCTTTGAAATATGTTCATACCTTTACTTGTTGCAAAGGTTTTCCACATTTGTAGAAAATAAAAATCAAAAAATCAAAAAATTAAAAAATATAAAAAGGGTATACCCTAAAAGAAAAATCGAAGGGTGAAAAGAATAAAAAGAGCTCAAAAAAAGAAAGAAAATGAACTCCAACAAAAGAAAAGACCATGAAAGTGTGCAAATCTAAATGCCACTATGTTTTTACTTTTTTATAATAAAAGATTGTGTGTAGTTTGTCACCTAAGCCACAATTCATGAATAGTCAAATAGTTTAAGCTTGACTAGTTCATATTTCAATTTCATGTTTTAGAAGTAGAGAAGAAAGATCTAACCAAACAATTTAATCTTGGCAAATAAGTAGATAAGTAGAGTGAATAAAAGGAGTTCAACAGTTTAGTCTGAGCCCTTCAACAGTTTAGTTTGGACTGGCAAACCCTAGGGTAAAGTAGGTAGGGTAAGTAGATGATGGTTGCAGAATAAATATGTGGTGAATGATAAGTTTAAATGTGTAAATTTTTTACTTCATCACAAGGAAAAGGCATGTATCACATGGAAGGCACATGAAGCAAGCAAAGTAAAAAAAATTAATTTCCCTACTCATTCCCATAAAAATCTTCACTAATTCCCTAAGTACTAAAGGTAATTACAAAAGTTAGAGGGGTTCAGAGCATTTCTCTAACTTTTGGAGGAACCAGACCCTCGGCCCAATAATTTATAATACCTTAAGTACTTAAGCCCCTTCATCAATATTCACACCCTTTCATAAGTTATTCATTTCCCTAATTAATCTTTTCCTAAGTAAAAATCTTCACTAATTCCCTAAGTACTAAAGGTAATTACAAAAGTTAGAGGGGCTCAGAGAATTTCTCTAACTTTTGGAGGAACTAGACTCTCGGCCCAATAATTTATAATACCTTAAGTACTTAAGCCCCTTCATCAATATTAACACCCTTTCATAAGTTATTCATTTCCCTAATTAATCTTTTCCTATTTTACATAGGAAAAATAAAACACTTTCCATATAAACCCTTCATGTTCATTAGCCTAAAATTAATAATATATATATATATATGAAAATGTTTTAAACTTAGTGCGCATTTCACAAAATCATATTAACCACTAATTCATATTAATATATAATTCCCCTATATAAAGGTTACACATTTTCGTATTATTATAAATATGCAAATACCCCAAAATTTTATATATCCCACCCCTTGGTTAAATATAACCATAATAACACTCATAAACGGGATTAATTAACTAATCCATAGTTAATTAAGAACCCGACCCACATTATGTTAAAACAAAGATTAATTAACCTCCACGATTAATTAATAACTTTTTGGACCAATCAAAATGCCCCCGATATGATTAACTCCTTCAATTACATTAGGCCTACCCTTCGTTAACCTTCCGCCACTTCACCTCCCCGATAGATGTCCAATTGGATCACATAGATCCAACAGTTATCACACATATCGCATGGGCCTCTGCGGTTGACCTTTAGCGTGCAATAGAGAGTGGTTTCATAAATAGTACCTGTGCTACGTGTCACACAACATATGGAATCGTGCGGTCGCACCCAAATACCACCTCCCCTCCACTAGCGGTGAGATGAAAACCACTTACCGCCTCCCGCTAAAAACAAAACATCAAATCACTTTCTTGCTGACGCCATCTGTCTAAATCCTGAACCTGCCAAAATCTTTGACTTTGCATAAAAAACAAAGTTAAACAGTTTTTCTTCCTTATTCTGAAAATCATATGCATGCAACCTAAACGTTGAAGTCAACCAACTTGTATACCAACTGCCAACCACCCTGAAACTTGTATTTTGACGACCACTCCAGTCCACCATTTGCACCCAGTGAACCTGCTCTCCATTGGCCGTCACTTAAAAATAGGTATTTACCATTTTCCATCCAAAAACCCTATAAATACTTGATTTCCTCTGCAATTATTTTGAAAAACCTAAAATTCATTATAATTCAGTTGCTAAACTCAAAATTGAAGACTCCCCAGACCCTCTGTTTTCACCAATTCCACTTAAAAACCCCATTTTCCTATCTGAATCCACAAGAACTAGAATGGAAACCCTCGTGGCCCTCAGTGTAGCACCTATCACTACCCCTCATCGTGATTTGGATTATCTGCCCCTAACGGATAAAGATTTTCAAATAAAAGATCTTGATACCGACAAAAACCACTTGAAAGTATTTTTCCAATGCCGAGACAATTACATGAATGGCTCTGATACCATAGGACTTTGGGAATCAAATATCTCAAGGTACATTCTCCCCTCTGTGCGCATTTTCCCTAACATTATCCATCAATGTCACGCCAATTACGATCCCAACCTTAGAGCAATAATGTCCCCTAATCAAACTATTCTCTTCACAATTACTACAGATTCAATCAATGAGATGCTTCAATTTCAACCCAGTCAAAACCTAACCCCCATTTCACTTGGAGAATTGCTAGAGAAATCATCTAAATTGTCCCAGTCTAAACTCGGTCACCTTTTCCTGACTTTTATGTAGAAGAAATATCAACCTAAAAATCCCCCTCCCTATTTGTCAGTTTTCTTCACACATATAGGTAAAAATATAATTAATATGATAGCTACAGTCATGGGTTTCAATACTAGTGAGTATGTGGATGAATTGACCCTAGTTTTAATGTCCATCTTACCCCTAGTCAGCCTCTTGTTGTCAAATATAACTATGCTGCTTTCATTACTGAGAAAATCCATGACCAGTGCATGAGGCTGGAAAATGAAAAAGTATTCAAGTATTCTACATTAATATATCACCTTTTCCTTTACTATCAGTCTGACAAGTTCCCATTCTCTGTAAATAAACTTGATACAAAGGGTAATCCCAGATCAGTGATTTTTTGGACTTCTATCTTCCACTATTAATTTTCTTATCCCTATTCATACAATGAATTCATTGACCAGTTTGTCCACCTAGTGACCACGATGCTGACAGGAAGTTCTCCTCCTAGGATTAGTGATAAAATCAAAAGAATATTTCAGCTATCCAAGCAGTACAAAATAGGTGACTGGTACTTGTGCCAAAATCACACAAAAATTGGAATTTATGGATGTGAAATTCCTCCATTCAAACTACCATAATATGTTTCTATGAAGTTATTTTCCTTGGAGTATTATAGGCAAATGTTAAATTTTGATCAGATTCACTTTACCAAGGCCAAGAAGAAAGCACAATTGAGAATTAAAGATCATTTAGGCCCATTTGTCTGCAACAATAGAGAAGTAGGCAAAGAAGCAAAAAAAATCCTAGAAAAAATGAGATTGAATAAAAGTTTTGTTTGGAGATATGATCCACAAGGTTTCATTTGTGATAGGAGATTGAAACATAAGTTGTCACCATATTTTCATCACAGAATCCCTGAAATAGAGAAATATGCAAATATGGATGAATGGAGGGAAGGAACTCTAGATGAGATGGATAGTGATCAGGTCTATATATAGAATGTGGTGAAAGAGTTAGAAAAGAGACTTAACCTGGACTCTTGTGAATAGGTACCAGTTGGAACTGCTCAGAAGCCAACACCAAGAACTAGTGCCCATACAACAGATACTTCTCAAAGGCACTCACAGGAAACAAGTGCACCCCCTCCATAACCACCACAGGAAAAAAATCAAGGAACAAGCATTCCAGCATCAGAACAACTAGAGGTGTCAGAGCAGCATGGAATCTCTGAAGAACAATCTCCACCGCATTCTCATCCAGCTCAGGTTAATATGGGAGACTGCCTATTTTTGCAGACTCCTCTGGATGAGGAAAAAAGCTTAAAAGGAGACAAGGAAGTAGTTACCCCTACCAGTGGTGCTTCAGTCCAGCCTGGTGCAAAGAGGCACAAGATAAATCCACATTCAGAGGAATAATTTTATGAGGAAACAATAGGGAGTTCAAGGAAAGAAGGTGGAGACAGTCTACATACATCCCCAATAGGTGGGACACCTTCTAGTTCATAAACACAAGAGCTTGAACGACAACAAAGTGTCGAAGTTTCATCTTTCATGTCTTCATCTGACAAGACCGTAGACATCAAAGGAAAATTTAAGGAGATAAAGGCCAAAAATGAATAGCTAAAGACCCAAGCCTACACTTAATACTTGAAGATGGCCCCTGTTAACGCCCAGGTTGTTCCCTATGACTCCCAAGGGAATACGCCAGGGGTAACCACTAACCAATCTTTGGACTACAGCTTCTAGCCCAGCTGTAATAAGAGAGGGCTCTCTCTGTAAGGTTTGTCACTGTTTTAATGGAGTTTTTAGGCTAGTTATGAAGTGAAGGTTTGATTGTTTTTTATGTTTGGTTGGGAGGATGCTTTTGATAGTTTTAGAGCGTTGTCTGCAGGTGAGACTAATCCATTGGGCAATGGGGTCTGTAGCTGATGTTTCCTTGAGATCCTGGCTTAAGTGCAGCTGGAATTACAGGGCCTGTATGTATTTCATAAAACAAACTGTAAAATGTGAGGGTGAAATGAGAAACAACTAGCAAAGAGCATTTAAGGATTCTTTACTGAGCTGGGTAGTGGGAAAGAGGTCTATTACTTAGGAGCAAATACTCGAATTCCTGAAATAATAGATTACTGTGATGATATAGTGTGAAAGGTAGCATTTAAGAATTACTCTTTCGATACCATAACTGAAGAAAACATATGAAATAGCTTGGATTGAGCTCAGGGTAATCAATGATTAAGTCTTGGGACTATTCTTTTTCCTTGCTATTTAGATATTGAGTACATGGAAAACATGAAAGATATATGAAAGTATAGCAAACGTATATGTAACAGAGAGTAACGAGAAAACTTATTGAGCCATGGAATACACAGGAATCCTGCAACTTTCAGCCATTCACCAGCAAGACATCAAGAGACACAATGCTTCGGGAAATCCCATCATCCTTTGTATTAGTTGTCTGAAGATTTACAACATAAGAGTAACAGAATAGATATCAAGAGATTTCTTACATCCGGAGTCCAACCCCTGCTAACAAATGCGAGGGGAAATATATAGAAGTCTATTTACAAAATATCTCAGGCATTGAGTCATCTGAGAGGGAAAATATCTTCTTTCACTCATACAGGGCTTGCAGATGAGAAGTTATTACAATCTTAAATGAGTTATAAAGTCTTTTAACTCCTATCAGAGCAATTTTGACCTTTGGGGCTCACGGATTCGGTTGAGCGCTTTAACATAACTGTTGGGGCTCACGGAGTCGGTTGAGCAGCTTTAACATAACTGTTGGGGCTCACGGAGTCGGTTGAGCGGCTTTAACATAACTGCTGAATGACGTGTCTGTGCAGCTGTTACTTCCTGTGACTTCTCGGCCCTGCCACCTATGCCTGCTGATGCTGTTGTTGTGGCCGTGTACCTGTGCTGAGTTGGCTCAGCCTCCGTCTTCATACCTGCTAATGTGTCTTTGTCCTGCTGTGTATGAGATTCAAACTGTTTGCTGAAGAAAAAATCGTGATTACTGACTTTGGTTCAACAGTAATCTTATCAATTCCTGCCATGTATCTGGTGGAGGCAACTGATGTTTCAAAATTGACCCCATGGTCTCATCAGCCTCTGTATACTTAAAAAAGTGAGGGGGCTCATCAAATAAATGTGCAATTTCATTTCTAATAAAAAATAAATTATATACTCTATCAAAAAGAACCTGCCCTGTTACTGGGCCTGTTTCTGAGGATGTACTAGGTGCCTCTGCAATCTGTGTTGCTGCAAAACTGCTTACTCTTTTGACATATTTCTCATGTGAGAGTAATTTTCCTGAGGGATCCAATAGGCTAGGGAGCCCCCTGTCCTGTAAAGCCATGAACCTGTTCTGAAATTTGTTGATATCAGCTTGCATATCCTGGATCCTTCTATCCAGGGTCTGAATCAGGTTCCTCATTGTCAGGACTCTTTTGATTAGGGAGATGGTCTCTATTCTGTTCCCAATCCCCATTCTTACTAGCTGGGAGCTTGTCCTGTAGTTCAGCACTTCTATCATCTTGGGGGCAATCTCAGGCATGTTGCCTAGAGATACCCTTGCCCTCTGCATTTCTTTTCGTGCTCTTCCAATGAGTGCCACTTGCTCATATATGGCCTCAATATATTCCCATTGGTTTGTTATTGACTGGCCAATGGTGGTCCAGATGACCTTCTTGAGCTCTGTTGTGACTTTGTCCAATGTGAGCTCTTTTTCTAGCTCAGCAATCCTCTTCTTGAGGGCCTTAACCTCCCTCTCTCTTTCTGCCACATTTTGTTTTGATTTATTATATTTTTCATTTATCTTTGCCAGATTATCCTGGGCTTGGCTTAGCTCAGACATCTGGGACTCCAGTACCTGTATTTCTTTCCTTAGCTTTTGCATGTCCAGGATTTTCAGCCTGCTCTGTTGTTGGTGCTGAGGTGGTTGGTGTTGTGGTAGTTGGAGCTTCTTGCTGCACTTGTTGGCTGGGAGGGGCAGCGCCTTGAGGGGTTTCCTCAAGGTTTATTGTTTCTGGAGGTGGCTGTGAGGTTTGCCCTGCCTCCTTCTGCTGCAATGCTGCTTCCAATGTGGCTTCTGATTCCTACAACTTTTCTTGTGTTTGGATGAGCTCCTTGTATAATGTCATCAGTAAGGAAGCTGCATCCTTTTCTTGCCTCTGCTGGGCAACCTCATCCGTTTGTGGGTGGAGAGTTGGTGGGATTTTC
>APFE030422428.1:125922-159378 GCA_000404065.3 Pinus taeda | reverse complement strand
ATTATAGAACAAGCATATTTTATCCTCCTCAAGCTTGATAAAAATAAAGAGGTACTAGTCAACAATGACTAGGGAAAATTGGGAAGAAAACTTGAAGAAACTTTATTGGTAGCAAGTTTCTCTTGAACATGACACTTTCACTCCACATCCGAGTTGGGTTGGGTTATTCCATTCACCGGTCATATCACCATGGGTCCGTCACGCCATCCATCTTTGGGGTTAATGCTACCAATCCATTTTCAGTGTCACCAGTACATTCAAGAGAAGTCGCTTAGAGAATTCACCTGTGTCTCATCCGCTGCAATACATTCATGCTCCATTCTTTCATGACCACCACCCTGAACCCTGTAACATCAGATCATTTTCACCTCCAAAATCATTTGCTCCGTTCCATGTCGTAGATGTGGGATTCATTAAGGCCCTCCTATAACGGGTCACTTCTTGTCGACATCATCTCATTATCCAAGAAGTCGACCTAGGAACAACCCCTTTCAGTACTTTGAAGCTTGCATGCCTCAATGGTGAGTTTCTCACTTTTGGCGACATGTTTACATCAATGGCCTTCGACTGAGAGATTTTGTGTGGTGTTCGACACCAAGTCCCTTTTCACACCACGCGAATTGTACTGTAGTACCCTGAGGATCATTTTCATTATTGGTGATTCCTATCGCACCTGTTAACAACTTACATCATTGGCTGGTAATCAGGAAATGTCTTTCCATGTTCGACTCCAGAACATCTTTCACATGGATCGACTTGTACTCTGAGTGAAGATTGAACGAGTTTTGAAGAGCCCAGATATAGTTTCATCCATCTGGGCTGCGATATATTCAAGAATATAAAGACATCAAATGTACATCATTGCCAAATAGATGATCATCCAAATCAAAGGATGATGAATCCATCCGAATCATCAGTCTATTACACAGACGGTTGTCTGTCCTATGTACATGAAAATGAATTTATAAAGCTAAGCATGGGAATGCCCGCCTAAGCTAGATCATGAAAAATATTTTGAAGATAATGTATTGTATTGTATCTTATTACAAGTCACCTTCTAGCTCGAAAGAACTTCAGATCCTCATGATAAAGCATTTCACCTGACATCAAAAGATTAATGACCTCATGCTTTAGGGGGCAGCTGCTATAGAAATTTTTGGGCACTATAACCCCAATCATAAATGTCCATAAACCAAAGGCTCATAATTCCCTAAAAGTGTTGCTTCACTCCCTAAAAGAACAAGGTCAGCTGATTACATCATCTCCCAGAAGTTCTCAACAAAAAACTGCTCAGAACTAGTCAAAACTGGACCATACAGAATGCCCAGTGCAGAGGGTGTGATGCATATCACCTACTTAGTGTAAAGGGTGCGATGCATACTGGAAAGCCCTTCTATAGGGTACAATGGGCGAGAATGGACAAATGGCAGAGACAATTTGCGAGGTGGAGGATCATAGAATATTCTAGAAACTTCTCCTCTGACACTTGCATCTCTGAATTCGCCCAGGGATGAGTAAGAGATCATCAATCTCCAAATGGAATCAAGAACTAACACAGAGATGACACTAATCAAAATCCCAGAAGCTGACTCACCCCCCTACAATCATCTATATATGGATCTGTCATCACAAAGATCCAGGGGGTTGGAATCTTGTATCTTTTAAAGAAGTGTTGTTGGTTTCCTGGTGTAACATCATAGTGTTGGGTGATCTAAGCTTTTACATGAGGTGAAGAAGGGCTTTCCTGCTGGAGGATGATGTTGGGTCAGAACAATTGGTTGTAATACTCTTTTCTATTCTTGATATTAATAAATCTATTCACGTTTTCCTCCACATTCTTGTATGTTTGATGATATATGCATTTGTGTGGCCAATACATATGTGGTCCTGTATTGCTTATGACTGTAGATCTTTGTTCTTTGATAGTATTATGCTACTTTGATTCCACAGGTGCTCTTTGAAGATGGGTAGACCAAAGAGGACTGGAAAAGATCTGCCAGAAGGGAGAAGATCTAAACAAGGAACCAAGCGCAAGACTGAGGTTGGTGTCCTTTGTTCTCCTCTTATCTACTTCTCATAAAGGAAAGCAAAAGTAGTTTTAGTTTGTTTGTTTCTAAGATAGCTACCAGTCTTAGTGGGACTAGCAGCTCCGAGTGGACACTAGATTTCCCGATAAATAGTGTTCCTCCAAACATCAGGCTGTACAGATATCCCTATGCCCAAAAGAGTGAAATTGAATGTATGGTTGCATAAATGCTAGAGGTTGGTATAATTCAACCTAGTCAAAGTTCTTTCTCTGCTCCAGTATTATTGGTGCACAAGAAGGATTGATCATGGCGCATGTGTCCGGATTATCGGGAGCTCAACAAGCTTACTATTAAAGATAATTTTCCCATTCCTGTCATTGATGAATTACTGGATGAATTGCATGGATCGATTTACTTCACCAAGTTGGATCTTAGTTCAGGATATCATCAAATCAGAATGAAGACTAAAGACATTCTGAAAGCAACATTTAGAACTCATGAGGGTCATTATGAATTTTTGGTCATTCCTTTTGGCCTTACCAATGCACCTTCTACATTTCAAGGTTTGATGAATTCCATTTTCAAACCCTTCCTTAGAAAATTTGTGTTAGTATTTTTTGATGATATACTAATCTACAACAAGTCTTGGAAGGATAATGTTGAACATGTTGACAAGGTGCTACAACTATTGGAGGAGAAACAATTATATGCAAAAATATCCAAATGTTAGTTTGGAGTACAAGAGGTGGAATATCTGGGTCGTATTGTACCTCATGAAGGAGTTAAGGTAGACCCTAGCAAGATTAAAGCCATTAAGGAATGGAAAATCCCCACACCCATAAAGTATCTGTGAGGATTTCTCATTTTGACAGGGTATTATCGCACGTTTGTTAAGAATTATGGGAGAATAGCAGCACCTCTAACAAAATTATTGAATAAAGATGCATTTTCATGGACTCCAGAAGCAACAAAGGCCTCTGAACATCTTAAAGAGGCAATGTGCCCAACACCGGTCTTACTTACATCGGACTTCACAAAAACATTTATTATGGAATGTGGTGCTTCAGGAAATGGAATTGGCGATGTTTCAATGCAAGATGAAAGACCCATTGCTTTTTAAAGTTGTCCAATCAAGGGAAAGTTTTTACACAAAGCTATTTATGAGAAGGAAATTTTGGCAATACTACATACACTTAAGAAATGGCGACCCTACCTTATAGGAAGACACTTCAAGGTAAAAACTAATCATGATAGCCTTAAATACTTTTTAGAACAAAGATTACCCTCTGAAGAGCAACAAAAGTGGGTCAGAAAGATGCTGGGTTATGACTTTGAAATCATATATAGAAAAGGGAAGCAAAATGTGGTAGTAGATGCACTCTCAAGAAAGGATGAGGATGTGGAAGCATTGTTGTGCGCCATTTCTATTATCCAACTAGATCGGATAAATGAAGCAAGGGAGGAATGGAAGAATGACGAATAAGTATGGGCACTTATTTGAAAGTTACAACAATATTCGAGTACATCTGATACATTTAGTTGGAAAAATGATTCATTATGGTACAAAGATCGCTTATACCTCAGTAAGAATTCACAACTCAAACAAAATATTCTTATGGAATTGCACATTTCTCCCTTAGGAGGGCACTCAAGATTTTTAAAAACTTATCACAGGGTTAAGAAGGAATGTTTTTGGGATAGCCTTAAATCAGATATTCAAAAATTGTGGCGGAATGTTTGGTTTGCCAAAAAAATTAAGTTGAAACAATTAAGACCCCGGGTCTATTACAAACTTTATCCATTCCAAGCCAACATTGGGAGGAGGTTTGAATGGATTTTATCACAGGTTTACCCAAGTCTGAGGGAAAGAGTGTCATCATGGTGGCAGTTGACAGACTTACCAAGTATGCACTCTTTTGTGCATTATCACATCCATTTAAAGTCAGTATAGTTTCTACTACATTTATGGAAACAATTCAAAAGCTACATGCAAACCCAAAGATTATTGTAAGTGACAAAGATCCCATTTTCACTGGAAATTTTTGGACATAATTATTTTCTTGTCTTGGTACTCAGTTAGCTCATAGCTCATCTTATCATCCTTAATCGATGGGGCACAACTGAGATAGTAAACAAATGTTTGGAAGGATATCTTCGTTGCTTTGTATCTGATAAACAGACACAATGGGTCAAATGGTTGCCTCACGCTGAATGGTGGTATAACAACTCCTTCCATACAACAACAAAAATGACTCCATTTATGGCACTGTACGGATATTAGCCACCATCCATCACATTATATTTAAGAGAAAATTCTAAGGTTCAAGCAGTGGAACATCACATCCAACATCAACAACAAGTCCTCCAACTCTTAAAGGATAACCTCTTGTTGGCACATAATAGAATGAAACAACAACCTGATCAACATCGCAGCGAAAGAAGTTTTGATGTAGGTGATTAGGTATTCCTATGGCTACAACCATATAAACAAATGTCTCTCAAGCAAGCTAAGAAGGATAATAAATTATCACCAAAGTATTATGGTCCGTACAAGGTGTTGCAAAAGATTGGTACTATGGCATACAAATTAGAGCTTCCTGTAGCATCTCGAGTGCACCCAGTTTTCCATGTTTCATGTTTAAAGAAGGTTATAGGCAACAAGCTCCCAGTTCAAACAATATTGCCAGAACTTCACGAGGAAGGAAAAATTATATTGAAACCAGAAGCAGTCACAGAAACAAGAATTTGACAGCTACAAAATCGATGAATTTCAGAGTATCTCGTCAACTGGAAGAACTTATCCGCTGAATATTTCACTTGGGAGGATGAGAATTTTATACATAAGCATCTAGAACTACTCAAGCATTGAGGACAACACTTTTCTTGAAGGAGAGGGGCACGTTAGGTCCTTATAATACTAGTGATTACCCCATTACTATTGTAGTTGTATCCCTTATTAATATTGTTGTGCCCCTATTGTCCCCGTATTTTTATTACTGTGCCCCATAGAATCCCTCTATTGTTATTTTTGTTGCTTTATATTATTATTGTTAGGTTGGCTGGGTTATATTGTGACTCCTTAGACTCCTATATATAGAAAGGAGGTTTTGTCATTTGAATCATCCAAGAATTGTTCATTTGTGTAATGTAAAGGAGGTTTCCCCCTCAAAGAGGCTGAATTCTAAGGTGTTGATCTCACTTTTCTATCTTTTTGAGAGTTGGTTTCATAACACAAAGCACTGAAGAATTTATAAACTCCATGGAGAAAATGAAACTTGAAGTTTTTGAACTGCAAAAGGTAAAGGAGAAATTCATTACTTTGGAGTAGAAGTATGATGTGTCAAAATTCAATTTTGTTGAAGAAGTGAGGAAAAAGAAAGGCTTGACTCAATAGGTTAAAACACTGGAAAAAAATCTTACATTTGAAAAGCCTTTGACTGATATTAAAAATATATTATGGACCAACATCATTGAATCAACCAATGATGTTTGGTCATCAATTCAAATCATTTTTTAACAGATTGACTTAGTGAAAGTCGCTCTTCAAGAGATTGAAAAACCAAGGAAGAGCTAGGAGAGAAGCCTTAAGAAGCTATCAGGTTAATAAATTTTCTAAATAGTAGAAACATGTATCAATTAGAATAGCTAAACATTGAGGATAGAACTGGTACTATCCTTGAAATAAAGATAGTACTGACCAAAAGGACTCTAATGCAAAACCTGGAACGCAAATATCAGTATATGCAGGAAGACAGATGAATTTATGGCGAAATTTATTACAAAGTAAATGACTTCCAAGTCCTTTAGTCATCAATGACAAGCTAATGAGGCAGGATGATTACATCAACAAATTATATCAATATGCTAATAATCAAGCCAGTTCCTTTGCCATTTCATTTTCACCCAAGGCATTACCCACAGGGAGAGTTCTCTATGATAGTTTGGAGAACCTTTTTTTATGTTGAGCATGAAGTGGAGCACTTTTCCTAGTGCAACCAAATTTTGTAAAATACGGAGAAGCAGATAAAATCTTCAAAAAACTGACAAGGAATAGAATACCAAGAGATGATTGGTGGACCACCATGACAAATATTTTATGATTTACCTTGGTAAAAATTAAATTGAAGTATTTACCATAGTAAATTTTGGTAAAAGAAGATGAATGATGATAAAATAGCTAAAGAGTATCAGTGAAAGTCCAAAATAAATCAACCAGCACAAAACTACGAGCAAGATAGAAAGATACACAATCATAGGACCTACCTCCAGCTCCTTCAACAAAAACAGGGACAACAACCAAGCAATTCACATCCAGTTTCTACTTTCGAGACCATCTGTCTCTACATTCATGTAAAAGATATTTAGTTTTCCTAGAATATATCTCGCTTTGTTAGGAGATATTTTGATGAAAAATGTGTATAAGTAGTTCATCATTCGATGTACTAAGTGTCGATTCTTAGAAATTTTTGTAAACACTTTATTTTAGAATAAAAGTGATATTGAACAACTATTGTATGGCTGGCTAGATAAAGTAATAAAAAAAAGGACTTTTATAGGATTCCTCTGTCAAACGAGAAACACATAAGTATTCTATATCTTATGTTTTTACAGTTTTCTTGTTTAAATATTCATATGTGTTCCAAATCTAAATGATAAACAAAAAAGTATATTTCATAAAGAGCTTTACTGCATTTTGTCTTTAAACTCATTTATATTCTTAATGTTTTCTTCTAAGCTATCATAGGTAGGAAATTCTTAATTGCTCCCTACTTTTGAGTTTATCACTGTCGCCATTTAACAAAGAATTCTTAATTTCTTTTTGTTAATGATCACCCACTGTCCCTCATCTTGAACTTTTTTTAAGGATTCTTAATTTCCCTTCCTCCTTTTCAATACCATTTCATCCTCTTAAGCTATCATTTGTCTTTCATTTAGCTATTTTTCCCTATGAAGCCCTCCTTTGTTGAATCAACCTGATCCAGTTAAGCCATCTTCAGTTGACTCCATAGCCCAATGGCCTGAAATACTTTGTTCTATCCATCTACTCCTAAATTCCACCACCAAACAAAATCAAAATCCCCAAGCTTTCATAACTAGCCTAATATCCCATAAACAAAGCTAAATCATAAAGAGAGAGCCCTCTCTAAGTACAGATTGGCTTGATTCTATACTTAAAAGTTGGTTTGCGATTACCTTGGATCCATTTCCTTCTTTTGACAACTTCAAGGAAAATCTGAGTGATAACAGAACACATTCTCAATATGATAAGTACCAAAATAATAGAAATAGTTCAACTACTTTAGCACAGATGAGAGAAAACACGAATTACAAAAATTCACATAATAGTCTTACAAATATTCCATAATCCATGCATGAAGAATGTGTTGGCCCATAGGGCTTCTGATATTAAGTCAAATTTCCAAGACACATGTATACAATGAACACCACTAGCTCTAGTAGTGGAGCATTGGAGCCACTCATTTCTCCTTAAAAGAACTAACTTATCTCTCTAATGCCTTGCAGGAGGAGCCAAGGTGAAAATTCATTTGCTCATATACTGAGGGTTTATATATAACCAAGGGCCGATGCTTCACCCTCCTTGTGACTCTTTGACTACCCTCATGGATGTTTGACTTCCTATGACTTTTTAACCTACATGACTCTTTATATTCCATGTGTGTCCTTCAGATTTCCACTTTACAATACATTTTGAAGAGGTAATTACATAATCCACAATAATGATGTGGCATATGATGACTTGTGATAGGACATGGCTGACATTGATGACATGGATTGCATGATGATGCAATAGTGCCAACATGTCCTTATTGCTACTTATTTCTTTGTGTCTTCTTGAACATATGGTACATGTTCTTGTTCTTCCTCCTCATGAATTAAAGACGAGGAGTCTTCCATGTGATCTTGATGTTGATATTCCATTAGAGTTTAATGTTCCTTCATCTTCTTGCCTACGGATAATCTTATCATTATATCTCCATATGTGTATTCTAGCATGTTCTCCTTCTCCATCTCCTTCTTCATCATATTTCCATAACATGATAGAGTTTATGTATGTGCAATTCACTCATACTAAGACAACACTAGTTTGATAATACCCTAGTCTAAGATAATGCACATTGATCCATTGACTGAGCTAAAATTAGGTAACAGTTTGGAAAAGAGGCTCAATAACCATGCAATTGTGAATATTAGGAAGTTAGGGGTGAAGATTGAGCTTTGAGACTGCACAATGCACAATTTAGGAGAGGATGAGGATGAAAATTGTGCAGTCTGTGAGCTTAGGATGATATGTTGAGGGTATAAGCATTGGATCAGCCTATTCCAAAGTTCTAGGGGGACATATGAGCCCAAGTGACTATGAAATTGTGCATTTCAAGAGCTCAAGGATAATACTTGAGCCTTGAGACTGTGTAGTGCATAGTTCAGGCTGGACTGAGGGAGAAAATTGCACAGTTCTGGGAGCCAGAGAGGCAGGTTGAGGGGATGGACACTGAGTGAACAAATTACGCAGTTCTAGAGATAAGGGAGGTCGGGACACTGCATAAATTTGCAAATCATGAGCTCAAGCGATGATATTGAGGCTATAGATTGCAAAGTGTGCAATTGAGGCCAGGTTGCGTGGATGAATTGCCCAATTATGAGAGGCAAAGTCAGGCTTGAGAATTGAAGTTATCGAAAGCGCATTTCTAGGCTTGAGCACTAAAGTTGTGAAAAGTGAAGTTCTAGGCTTGAGAAATGAGGTTATTAAATGCACATTTCTAGGCTTAAACACTGAAGTTTCGAAATGAGTAGTTTTGGAGGGCTAGATGAGGCTAGGTTTGCTGAGAATTTTTCAAATTTTGGCTAAGTGTGGGACTGAAGAAATTGTTATGAACAGTGACATGAATTGACTATGATCACACACTTGAGACACTTTGACAACACAACAACATAGATCATCTGGAATAGGTTAAAAACATATTTCCCTCAATGCAACAACTTTGACAACATTACGACAAGTGTGACACTAAAGGTACACTTTGCAATGACCATGACGACACTTGTGCAACAATACTTAAAACTTTAGGAATGAGTGTGAATGATATTTAAATGTTTATACCAACTCATTCACACAAAGATAACCCTCGAAACCACCAAAACACGCATGCATACATTGCGTGACAACTAACATGCGAAAAGACGTCAGTTTCTAAATTGTGAATGAATCTTGGGATATGTGAACGACAATCAAAGTAACATGCTAGAGAAAAGATATCATAAAATCGAAACTAATTAGAGTGAATGAAATTGAAAGCGAAAATCTAAAACATAAAAATAAAACACGTGAAAACAAAGGTGTGCAAAGGCAACAATTTGGAAAACTCGTCAAAATGGAAGAATGAACATAGCTAGAATGTGAGAAATGGTCATTTTCAGTGTGCACTGACTGTCAAAATGGATTGGAAATTGCATAGAAACAATATTGATGGAGCGTGCTATGCTTGTCCAAGATTGTGTAAAAAGATGTTCTCATGAACTTGTTATGGACTGACCATGTATGAGCAAGTGACAATGACGCTTCTGATCCAAGAAGGGAGCTTAAAAGCATTAGTTGACCAACAAGTGAATATGATATGACCGATCATAGGATCCATATTAGGCACCAAAATTTGAGTGTATGCAAAATTTTGGAGGGTGTTTATCGCAATAACAACACTTGGAGACACACTAGTAGAACTCCATCTTCTTTGCCTTGGTTAATTCTTTTGTTCAGGGCCTAGTTCTTTACAAAGTATTGATTCATCGCTCAGATTATCATGGCTTCTCCACTTATCCCTTGCATAAACATAGTGCCCTTCATTCCTTTACTCTGTTAAACACAAACAAAATGTCAACAATCACATAATATTTTGAATCAAGATAGTGTAATGAAGTTTGCGAGCTTTAGATTTTCAAAGTATAGTTTTTCATCTTTGGTGTTGCTCCACTACTAGAAGGCCTGAACAATACCCCAACAGAGTCACTAAAAGAACACAAACATTGCTACACCATTAGTGAGCCTGGAAAATACCCAAAGTAGTTTCTTTCTTCACCTCTCTATGTAGAAAGTCTTTCTCTTCTTTCATCTTTATTTATTTATTTAAAGAGGAATGTGCATTGACACTTATTTATTTATGGGAAAAAGAGGGATCCTAACATATTGAGAGAAGGAGAGGTTGTCCCTTCAGAGAAGCATATATAAGAGATCTGATATTGGTTTGATCATTTATATTTTCCACCTGTCCTTCTCTACTTGATTGGATCATCTTGAAAACACTGAAACATAAAAACTCTAGTGCAGGCATGAGGTTTCCAAAATAGACATGGAGGTAATGGTTCAACACAAGGCTTTCTTAATGCAATGATCATATTTTCTCTCGGAACATCATCAACCAAAATATGTAACCTAGACAAGGTAGAAAGAGATAGAGTTAGAAAAATGTTGTAGTGTTACAAATTCCTTTCTATTTTTCCACATTCCCTTATGAGCTAACAGAGCATCTTCATGCAAGGCCTTATTAATGGAACAAACTGGAAAGACACAACACAACAAGAAAGAAAAACCAAAGCACAAGAAAAATAAGCTAAACCAAAGCATAACACAAGACAAAAGCAAGAAAATACAAGAGAGAGTAAAGAGGATAAGCACAAGATGAATGCAAGAGAGGTAAAACTAGGATGAAACTAGTTGTACTCCTAACCTAATAGCTAGAAGGTTGGGGTCACGTATAATGAAATTTCTAGTGAAACCACCGTAGTTGTTCCCGACCTACATCTACAAAAGTACAAACAATTAAAACAAATATAAAATAATATGCAATAGAAAAGATAAAAAAAAAATTGAATAACTTGCACAACAATTTGTATGTCTTGTGTGTGGGTAGAAAGATTTGTCACAACCACTACTTTCATCCAATTCACATTCTTACCTCTTCGACAGAAAGTATAATCAGACAAACCTCGAAGCTTCTAGTGGATGTGTCTCCATCTGCACTGAACTTCTTAGTAAGCATGAGGAAATATTTCAACTTGTTATTTTCGATGGAGCTTGACAGGTAAGACTGTTCCAACCATTCAACGATTCGATCATACAATTCGTGACAATCCTCTCAAAAATACTGAGATCTTTGAAAAGATGAATTTTCAATTAGAGGCACGAGATTATGATGAGAATCTTGTGAGAGAAAATGGATCTGATCATATTCAACAGCCATATCGAGACAGTGAGGACCTGGCATAACCATCAGCGAAGGCTAAAGTGCCTCAACCATTCCACAAAAATCTGAATAGTGAGATGTTGAACGATGAATATTAAAGGATGTAAAACAACTATCATTGGATTTGATGATAGGAAAATGATAAAATGAATGAAAATCATCAAAGACATAATAATGATCAGATGGGCTGATTAAAGCATCAGATTCCCAGTTTGTAATTAATGAAGATAAATGAATTTGAACAGTTCTGTGAAAGATTTGAAAAATCGAACCAAGTTCCTCGCAAGCCAAATGTGAAAACCCATTTTCTTGTAACTGGTGACAGACTATATACGCATCATAATCATCAAAATAATTTAAAAGGGATGCCATCAGAACAAATGCATGAGACTAGTCGGGGCATGGTGAATGAAGAAGAACTTGATTCATTCGATAACTCGTGCATTCATTATTATTCAAGAGAATTTCAAGTGTAATGAAGGGAAATATTTGCAATATAACATTCAAAAGAAGAGCCAGGAGTTGAATATTAAATAATGGCTTCGATAGGCATGATTCCTTCAACCAAAGATAGTCCTTGGAATGATCAACTTCTTAATTCCATAACTCTATGAGAGATACACATTCCAAACCCAAGTTTGATACGAAAGTTTTTCATGAATATGAATAAATTGAAACAAATTCTTGAATCTGGCTAAAAGTAAAATATTGAAAATTTGAAGGATCATACCCAAAATACCAAACATTTTTCAAAAAGAAATTTTAATCGAGTGAAACCATGCAAAGAGAAGGATTGCATGGGAAAAACATATCTGACTTAGTTCGAGGGACTTACGAGAGTCACTAGATCATGACATAATCATCAATGGAAGTTGAAGTGCCTTGACTCCTTGGCAGGTCCCGAAAGTTTCCAGGATTGTAAAATTGAATTTTGGATATATAACCAGATCATGCATGGTTTGAGGATAGTTTCTACCACTGGTTTCAATAAAGCCATTTCTCACTAGATGGCAGCCATCTTTGTTACAGATTTCACCAAATTTTTCAACTTCAACAACCATATTACTCAAGTCGAAAGATTCTTCTTATCATAAATTTGAAGATGAATAAATCAAATAAATTTCATGACAAAACTAATTTGAAGAGTTGTCTTCATGCAAGATAAGAGATAATGAGGGTTGGGAAGAGTACTGAAAGATTTGATTGTTCTCATTTGCATCATGGATAATCTCACTAACTTGTGCCAATTGAGAGGTTAAGTCATTAGATGATCGACTTGAATAACATGAAGTATCTCCATCACAAGTAGATGCATCATAGATGGTAGAGTGCAAGGAATAGTGGGATGAAGAGGAATTTTCGATAAGCACATCTTCTTTGACCGAATAAAATTTTAGATCTGGAGTAAAATCTCCATGACAAAACCAAAAGATCAACTAATACACCTAAGAATTTGTGATTGCATACATAAATAGAGTCATCATCATTGAAATGATTGTTTCCTAAGGCTACAGATTGATCAAAATAATTACTTACATTTAATTCACTCTTGAGATTGGCAGATTGAAAATCATCTACAAGTGGAAGTGCATGATATTCACATAGAGGATTTTGGAAAATAGAAGAGGGATTGAAAGAATTTTTACCTTTGTTCTCTGCCACCTATGTAATGTGATTGCCTTGTATCTTATTGAAACTTGAACCAACAATGTGAAAATCAAGAGAGTGTGGAAAATTAGCCGGTGGAAAAGATTGCTTAGTTGGATCATGGTACGAAGAGTCATGGCTTGTAGATGATAGAGGATATCAGAAAAAAAAAAAAACCAGATTCGAGACTAGAATTATGAATAGTAACATCATCTTGTGGAATGGAAGAGTTAGTCTTCATCGTAGGCTTCACGAGTCAATCTGGAATTTCCTCCATTGAATCTAAATCGTGAAAAGTGGAAGAAGAATGACAAGAGGGATTAGGAATTTGATTTGCATAATTCCCAATATCACATTCACCACAAGGAGGCATCCACATCGAGACTAGAAAAAGAGAAGGACAAGGAAAAAAAGAAATAATATTTTCCTCCTCTGAAATCATAGGTGTCTTGTGATTTACAAGAATTGGGGAAGTAGAAACATTAGGTGGTTTGGATTCACCATGCAAAGACATATGAACCAAACACTTGAGCTTTTGATTAAATAAATCCAAATCCATATTTTCTTCAGGAAATTCATAGACAATATGAAGGAAATGATCATAGAAATCCTCGACTAATTCATTAGGATTCATTATTAGTTGATCAATTATTTTAAGAACATATTGGTAATCATACGTATGAAATGATTTATGAATCTCCTTCACAAGTTGGTTGAGTGAATGGATGGAAGAAGTGGATAATGTATGATACCATCTCTTAAAATGAAATTCAAATGTGAGGGTGAGAAATCTATCCATATCATCCTTGCAATGTATTCCATTAGAAAGGGAAAAATGTAAAACTTGAAATAGATGTTTACGAAGTGTCAATTCACCATCACCATCAAACTTAAATTGGGACAGGTTATGAAAAACTTCTGCAAGGATGGTAAGCTTAAGCTCTTTAGAAAAAATTATGGAATTATGATTTGGAGAAGAGCCTTTTTGGATAGGAGATTCAAAGAAGACTCAATGGGCATAACTTGTCATCTGGCCCTCCTTCTAGCACCATTGTTGATGGTTCGGGAAATCCGTCAACCAAGGGGTCTCCCCGATGTGAAGTCTCGATTATACCTCACACTGTTTGGAGTAGGAGCCCCATCTAGAATATCGGCCCAATTCCCATGTATTATTATATATTTTCCTTGGCTCTAACTATAAACAAGAGAGCAGAACACATGGTACCTTCGAAACAAAAGGGGGTTGTGATTGGTGAGTGTTCAATTGTATGTGTGTCAAATTTATTTCACTGCAGAGGGGAGGAAAAGTGAGCCTTTAAGAGAGAGGTAGTAGTACCACCCTAGTAGAGACACACATTAACAAGAAAGATCCATACAAAATCAAGCGGAATAGTCCACAGAGATGTGGAGATCATTACAACCAATATAACGAGGAATATTTGTCTAATATCTAGTGGAATACTCCACAAAGATGTGACATCAATAAAAGGAATTACAACACATTGTCAATATCATAGTACCAAAATAATTGAAATAGTTCACCTACTTTAGCACAAAAGAAAGAAAACATGAATTACAAAAATTCACAGAATAGTCTTTCAAATATACATAATCCATGCATGAAGAACATGTTGACCCCTAAGACTTACGATATTAAGTAAAAGTTCCAAGATACATGTATACAACGAATAGAAATAGCTCCAGTAGTGGAGCATTGGGGCCACTCCTTGCTCCTCAAAAGAACTATCTTATCTATCTAATTTCTTGTGGGAGGAGCCAAGGTGAAAGTTCCTTTTCTCATATAATGAGGGTGTAATATAACCAAGGGGTGATACTTCACCCTCCTTGTGACTCTTTGACTACCCTCATGACTGTTTGATTTCCTGTGACTTTTTGGCCTACACGAATCTTCATATTCCATGTGTGTCCTTTGGACTTCCACTTTACAATAAATTTTGAATAGGTAATTACATAATCCACAATAATGATGTGGCATATGATGAGTTGTGATAAGACATGGCATGACATTGATGACATGGGCTGCATGATGATGTGACAGTGCCAAGTTTTCCTTCTTGTTGCTTCTTTCTTTGTGTCTTATTGAACAAATGGTCATGTTCTTCTTCTTCCTCCTCCTTATGAATTGAATATGAGGAGTCTTCCATGTGATATCGATGTTTATCTTGTATTAGAGTTTGATTTCCCTTCATATTCTCGCCTGCTTATAATCTTATTGCTTCATCTCCATATGTGTCTTCTAGCATATTCTCCTTCTCCATATAATTCTTCATCATATTTCCATAACACGATAGAGTTCCTGTATCTATAATTCACTCATGAAAAGATGACATCAGTCTGGTAAACCCTTTGTCTAAGATGGTGCATATTGATCCATCGACTAAGCTAGAACTAGGTGATAGGATGGAAAAGAGGCTCAATAATTGTGCAATTGCACAAATCAGGTAGTCAGGGATGAATATTGAGCCTGAGACTACAAAACACATAGTTCAAGTTGGGCTTAGGAAGAAAATTGTGTAGTCTATGAACTCAAGATGACACACTAAGGGTATAGACAGTGGATCAGCCTATTGTGTAGTTTTGGAGGACATATGAGCTTGGGTGACTGCACAATTGCACAATTCAAGAGTTAAGGCTTGAGCCTTGAGCCTTGATACTACACAATGCATAATTCAGGCTAGATTGATGGAGAAAATTGCAAAGTTCTGGGAGCCAGAGAGGCAGGTTGAGGGGATGGACACTGAGTGAACACATTATATAGTTCTGAGAGACAAGGGAATCTGAGCCACTAAATAATTGCTTAGATCAAGAGCTCAAGGGATGAGCTTGAGGCTAGAGATTATGGATTGTGTACTTAAAGCCAGGCCAAGAGGATGAATTACTCAATTTTGGGAGGCAAAGTCGGGCTTGAGAATTGAAGTTGTGAAATGTGCATTTCTATGCCTAAGAACTGAAGTTGTGAAATGTTCAATTCTAGGCCTCATAACCGAAGTTGTGAAATGTGTAGTTCTGGGATTAAGCACTAAGGTTGTGAAATGCACAACTATGGGCTTAAGCACTAGAGTTGCGAAATGTGAAGTTCTGGATGGTTAGATGAGGCTAGGTTGCTAAGAGTTTTTCAAAATTTGGCTAAGTGTGGGACCGAAGAGACTATTTTGAACACTTTGACAACATAACAACATGGATCATTTGGAACACATTAACAACATATTTCCCTCATTGCAACAACTTTGCAACAACTTTATACTAAGTGCGACACTAAAGGTACACTTTGTGATGACACTTGTGTGACAATGCTTAAAAACTTGGGAATGAGTGCGACTGATGTTTACATGGCTAGAACAACTCATTCACACAAATATAACCCCTTTAAACCACCATAACGTGCATGCATATATTGCGTGACTGCTAACATGCAAAAATACTTGAGTGTGAATAACTCTATCGATATGTGAACAACAACGAAAGTAACACATGCCAGATCAAAGATAACATGAAAATGACACTAATCACAATGAAGAAAAGTGAAAGTGACAAACAAAAACATGAAAATGAAACTTGTGACAACAAAGTTGCATGAAGGCGATAATTTGCAAAACTCACTGAAATGGAAGAACGAACGCAGCTCAAATGTGAGAAATTGTTGTTGTCATTGTACACTAGCTATTGACATGGATTGGACATCACACAGGAACAATCTTGATGGAACATGTTATGCTTGTACAAGCTTTCATAAAATGATGTGCTCATGAACTTGTTGTAGTCTGAGCATGTGTGAGCAAGTGACTTCGACATTTATGATCCAAGAAGGGAGATTAAAAGCATCAACTGACCAATAAGTGACTATGGAATGACCGATTACAAGATCCACAGTAAGCTCCAAAATTTAAGTGTATGCAAAAATTTGGAGGGTCTTTATTGCAATGACAACGTGTTCTGAAGAATATTCTGTCAAACGAGGATGTTGAGTCCACTTCAAAGTTTTGGAAGGAGCTATTTACAAGTTTTGGGATAGAGTTGGCCTTTAGTACAACTTACCATCCACAAACATAGAGGGTCAATAGGATTCTAGAGGATATGTTGAGGATGTATGTTATGCACCAGTAGAGGAGATGGGAGGAGTACCTTCCAATGGTTGAATTTTCTTACAAGAATGGTTATCAGGATTCGCTGAGGATGAGTTTGTCCGAGGCACTATATGGGAAGAGTTGTATTACTCCCGTTAGCTAGATCGATCCAGTCAACAGGATATTGATAGCACCAGACATGTTGGCAGAAATGGAATAAGAAAAAATGGTTATGAAGAAGACTCTAAAGGTGGTACAGGACATGCAAAAGATTTATGTAAACGATCATAATGCATTTAAGGAGTTCCAGGTTGGGCAGCATGTGTATTTGTGCATCCATCCCAAGAAGATCTCCTTGAGGATTGGATCATGTGCCAATTTTGCACCGCATTATTAAAGGCCTTTCGAGATCCTTGAGAGGATTGGAACAATGGCCTACAGACTTGCATTGCCTCCAATAGTGAAATTCCATTATGTTTTCCATGTTTCATTGCTTAAGAGATATGTAAAGGATGTTGATCATGTCATTGATTGGTCTGTGTTGTAGGTGGAACTAGAATGATAATTTCAGTTGGAACCTCAATACATATTACAGCAGAAACAATTCATGCTTTGGAACAAAACAATCAAGTAGCTTAAAGTGCAGTGGAAGCACTTGGGCCTAATGAAGCTACATGGGATATGGATGATCAAATGTGGGCTATGTGTCCTCTATGATTTTTTAGTTGAGGAAAATGATTTTTTGGTATTTGTACATATTTATGTATGGCTTCTATTGTAAATAACGAAGTGAGATGTGTTATAAATCTCCAATAAGCGGTATGGTTGTTATGTTGTGATGTTTGTCATGATGGTTTTGCTTTTAAGGAGGTTGTTCATTTTAAACACTACAACTAGTTGGGTTATAAATATCCATGGGTAGTATGTTTTGGTTTTCAATGGTTTTACTAGTTGTAAGTGTCATAGAACACTGAGGACAGTGTTTCGCTAAGGGGGAGGGATTTGTAACAACCACTAGTTAAAAAGGTCATGTAATAAAGTTAATAAGGGGAAAATAAGACCAAGGTCATGCGACACTTATTCCAAGATGAATGTTGGGAAAAACAACATAGTGGGAATCACTTGTTGTTTATTATGGCTAAAGGAAATTGGAAAATGCATTGGCAAAGGCTCTGAAAAGGAATAAAGGAATTATTGTTATTTTATTTATGAAATAAGGAAAATAGGATAAAAGGGAGATGAAAGGTCACAGGTTGCATGTGATAGGGAAATTGAAGGAAAATAAAGGAAAATAAAGAAATTAAAGACATCAATAATAAAAAAGATATTAGAGCATCATTTTGGGGCATTTTGTAAGTTCAGTTTTGGAATTAGTCTCAGAGAGGAGAAGAGAACCAAGAGGAGAAGGAAAGCAAGCAAGCAAAGGAAGGAGAAGGAAATCAAGGATCAAGCAAGGGAAGGTTGGATCAAGCAGCTTCAATAGGAATACTTGCAGGTAATAGGTTGCATGAACAATTTCCTACTTGGTTTTGGAATGCATGGTATATCCATGTGTGTATTTAGTTTCTTTGTTGTCATTGGCATGGGTTTTGCCAGGTTTTGACAATGGTTTTAGCCTTGCCTTGCCATTTATGGATAGCCATGGTGTGATGGTATTCTTTACTGGTTGAGCTTTGGATCACCATAAGGTTTTGGATTTGGGTGAGATGGTATCAAGAAAATCCCAAGGGTTGGGGTGGAGATGGTTTTCTATAGGAAGCTCTCAATAGGTGGGCAGAGACAAGAAAATTCCTCAAGGGATGGTGAAGGAATTCTTAGGCATCCAAGCTTGGTTTGGTTTTGTGATCTTGGGACCAGTTTAGGTGAGATCACGGTATGATGAGGTTGGAGGTGGTTTAACCTATGGATTATCTTGGTCTTTTATGGATTGGCTTAACCCATGAGGTCCCACATTAATTCTTATAATATGACATAGGGGTGATTAGATGAAAGAAAGATTTGGTTTTGTCAATCTATGGTCCGGTGGTATGTGGAAGTCTCTAACTTGGTTAGCTTTTGCGTATGGTTAATAAGAACTAAGTTCCTCTTGATTTGATGAGTAATTATGCTTGTTATTATGTGGTTTTAATGGTTTTTCTATCAATGTTATCTATCTAATTATATGTTGGTTATAAGCATGGTTATATGAAAGATTTAAGTATGGCTCTTATAACATTTTAATTAATGAACGTATAGTTAATGAATGCATGACCTAATTGGTGTTATGACAACTATTGTGAGAAGGAATTGGTCCTTCTTTTTAAACCTTAGATAAGTTTCATATCCCTATGCTCAAATATGCATTCATGAGCTATAGGTTTCATGTTTACCATATGTTTGACAGAATTTCTGTCCTAGTTGGGATGGTTTAGGTCAAGTCCTTGTTCATTTTCTATGTTATTTATCATTTCTAGAAGTTTCACTGAGTTATCGACAAAGGCCTGAGTCCTAGCCCTAAAAAGCGTGGCTTATAATTCTAGGTCAGTCGCACAAAATTGATTGGAAAATTCCACATTCATTGGGAAGTAATCCTATAGAAGTGACTAGAGGCTTACAATTACTTGGAGTCCCTCTCAAGGGAGTGATTGAGGCTCTAGGTTAGTGAAAAGAGAGTTAAGAGAGTTAATTTAGGGGTTTGACACCTGGAGGGGTTGGGTAGCTCTTGGAGATCATGTAACACCTGAGGGAAGTCAATATGGTATTAAGTTGTCGAATCGATTTCCTTAAGGTCATATATGAGGTTGAGTCTTATCATAGTGACCCTCAACTCATGTTTACCCCCGAGCAAACCCATGAAAGTGGATAAATGTGGGAGGAGGTAGTTACACTTTGATTCCTTCAAATCTTAACTAGATTTAAAATATTAAACCTTCGAGAGTATTATTCATCGTGATCACATGGCTATCCCATTTTCCATGAAAAATGGGGGTTGACATGGCATGCTCCTTAATTATGGTGGCCAATTTTGTTAGGTTAACTTCTAGAAGGTATAACTTTCTCATACAAGCTCCAATTAAGGTGATTCTTATGTCATTGGAAAGGTATTAACGTGTATATTATGGAATATAGGTCCATACTAAGGTTGGGGCCATAAAAGGTTCGCATTTAAATCCTCAAAAATGGATCCTAAATTTTTTGAACCAAAATTTTCCAAACTAGGATCGTCGGTTAAAATGGTATTGTACGCTAATTCTTCCACTTTATCCACTCTAAAAACATCAATATGCATGAAAATTAAGATAATGATCCAATATGGATTATATATCCCCATTTTAGGAGGCTTTTGGTCCCCAAAATATTCTACTAAATGAGGCAAGGAAATGTTTCCTCCACCTTCTCTCAGGTGTACTTTTTACACTTTCTTGGAAGCTTTCCTTTCAACCTAATATTCCAAAGGTCATGCTTCCCATGCATTTTATTTCTAGATCTATCCTACAAAATTGTATATTCTATCAACTCTATCTAAGAATCTTGTTCCAAATCCCCTACAAAAGGGAGGACATGTTCCTCTTCCTAGTCTAACATGGAAGGCTCATAGAGTTTCAGATTCTCTATATTCACCATTGAGTAAATGCACATGTATGGGGTAGAGTGAGTCTATAGGTATTCTCTCTAACCTTTTTGAGTATCTCAAGGGGACCATATTGCAAATCCTTGATTTTTTTACCAAGACATTGTAGCTTCTCCTTATTCAAATGTAACCATACTATGTCTCCCACCTTGAACAACTTCTCTATTCTGTGTTGATCATGCCTAGACTTGTACTTTTCTTGTGACTTCTGCAACATCTCTTGTACCTATATATGAATTTTCTTAATCTTTTCAAAAAAAAAATCTTCCCTTACGACATCCACTATAAGATCCTCCCTTACTCCTCCTTGCTTCCCATATGCAATATCCAAAGGTGAAGGTAGAAAATATCCAAAACAAGTTTCATATTTTCATAGAAGTGTCTTCCTTAAAGTAATTAAATGATGGAATGAGGCCTACTTGGAATCTATCACAAGCTTCTCTCCTTTGGATTGTACACTCCAATCCTAGCTCTGATTGTTATAATTAGAACCCGCACAATCAACAAGACAAGCCAAAGACATATGACATCTATGTAGCATAATCCAATCACTTCATTCAATAGATCAACATGATATTGAAATACATGAAATCATAACATCATATATAGGAAAAAAATTATACTCTTTGTATTAATAGAAATGGAGAGAGTTACAACCAAAAATAAGAGTTGATCTTGTAGAAGAGAACCCCAAGTTGACTTATCCTTTCCTTGCCACAAAGTATGCCTATATGTCACCCTAATGCATGGAATAATAACTCTCAAAGAAATAACATGAGGGTAAAATCAATCTTTAAAATCCAACCCCTTCCGCATGGATGGCTATAAATATATAGATCAGGGAGGTAGTTCATGAATTCTTATCCATTTACCAATCTAGGCTTGAGATGGGAAGATGAGCTCAAGGGATAATAGTTGAAAACTCCAAGGTAGGATCAAATAGGATCTAAGACTCTTATCCAAGGTAAATGGTTGAAATAACCTCAAGAAGCTTCTAGAAGAGGAAGCTTTAGGATTCTTTTTATTTTCCCCGAATTTCTAGAATCAGTGCACCCCCAAGACTGAGCAACCTATTGGTGATCAGTGCAGGTGTAGAGAGGTTCAACCGAGTGGTCAAGGTTGGTCCCTAAATGGAAAGGGTGTTCCGGGTCTTAAAATATTGGAAACTCAGCACCCAAGAGAAGAAATTCAAGGATTCAATAGAGTCATGCTTAGGGATTTCTATAGGGTTGATGAAAATATGTGAAAGGATGTGAATTGGTCTCGTTTGAAGCTCTACTGACTAGATGCGACAAATTGGCCTATAACATATTTCGCCATAAAGCACAAAATCAAAAATGACAAAATCATAATCAAGAACAACCGGTCGAGAGCATCATCTATTATAATACATTTACATCATGATATGTTTATTTAGGGAGGCATACCCATGCTCAACACATAAGCTAACATTACATGTACAATAATCAAAATGCATGTCCAATGATCATTGATGTTGGACCCATGACTGGATGATTGTTTATATGATCATAACCATTGTACATTGTGATCTTATATTAAGCTTGAAATCACAGTCCGAATGGATGAAACTAGATTTGTGATCTTCTATCTCGTTCACACGACCAACCAATGTATAAGTCTAACCATGTGAATTAATGTGTTGAAGTCAAACATGGTAGACACCATATGATTACAAGCCAATGATGTAAGTCGTTAACCGACATGAGAGAAACCACCAATGATGTTAATGGCTCTCACGGTACTCTAGTACAATCTCTATGGTGTGAATGAATGAGTTGATGTCGAACACCAAATGTAATATTTTGGTTGAAGGCCAATGATGTAAACCTATCGCGGAGAATGAGGAAAATTTCCATTGATGTATGCAAGAACCAAGGTACCAAATAGGTGTTTCAAATCCAACTTCATGGATATGTTGACAAGAAGTTATCCATCACAAGAGGTCCTTTATGTGTCCCCCATCAATGACACGAAGCGGGTATGATGATTTGAGATAGAATGATTCTGATATGGAACTGGATCATGAATGATAGACATGGAATGAAGGCTTAAGAGTATTTTAGCAGATATTGACTGAATGACATCTCTTGAACACATCGACAACACTGAAATGGAGTTGGAAGCATTGACCCAAAACCAAAACGTAGACTTTGACACGGTATGATAAACCAAAAGACAACTAGATTTCCCAACCCAACAACCATAGATATGAAGTGGAAGAGTGTCGTGTTCAAGAGTGACTTGTTTCCATTAACAAGTGTAGTATCCCATTTTTCCAATTTCGCCAACCATTACTGGTCATTTCCTCTTTATTTTTGACAAGCTTGAGGAGGATAACATATGCTAGATTTGTAAGCTTGTGGTTCAGATGAATCCCTCTAAGAATATTTAATGAACACAGAGAATGAGTGTTTCGGTCCATCATGATCAAAAATTCCATCGTTGCTTTATGTTTTTACGAGTCCAGTGAAGGTGAAAAATTGGCAAATTTGTCATGTTTAGAGAGTTTGAAAAAGAGAACAAAAAAGAAAACTCCAAAGGTTCCTTTTGTAGATAGTCCCTTGAGTTCGAAAAGGAAGAAAATAATACCTAAGAGAACCTCTTAGCCATGATCGACTAAGGTATTCCTTTTTCATAAATAATCTAGCTTAGTCCAGAAAAGGGCTAAACTTATACCGAGAAGATGTTTTTTCATTTACTTTAACATGTTCAAAAAGACAAGTGCTCGACAATGATTTCATATTTTGGGACTTTGAAAAGAGCTTAAAGATGACTCCTCCTGGAGGAACGAGTGGTATAAAGGGTAGCAACTGGTTTTGATCTTGATGGAACTGCTTATAACACATAGAGGTTAAGAGGATGGCTAATACTACCACTCATTACAACAATTCCCCGGGCAAGGGTGAAACAACCAAGTGAAAGCATATGATTGGCCAAGAAGATGGTGACAATGGAATTAAAAAACCAAGGCTCATCTAGAAAAAATAGGATGATATAAAATGGAAACCATGAGTGATAGGATAAGAACGGTTTCATTTTTACACAATCTTGAAACATAGGAAACTATTCTTCAGAATACTTGAAGATGGTTTCATTTTTTCACAAGCTTGAAACATGAGAAAAACTACGCTTTGAATTGGTTTCATTTTTAGACAAGATTGAAACATAGGAAAAAACTATGCTTGAAATAAGTTTGCATGCCCCTAGCATAATGACTCAATTTTAGGTACATGCCCCCCAAGCTTCATTTCATTCACCTAAGTGGACTACTGGTTACCAACAGGTGGATGGAATGAAGGTTAATTTACAAGATCAAGTGAAATACTCGATTGGGAATTTACGAGATCTAATAAAATACTCGAATTGGAATGGGATCTGTTTCATTTTTTAACGAGGTTGACAAAGGAAAAATACTATTCTCAAGGGACCTTATTTCATTTTTTAACAAGATTGACACAAGAAAAGGAACTATGCTCCAGAACCTTGTTTCATTTTTTAATGAGCTTGACACAAGAGAAGGAACTCTGCTTAGGTGCCTTGCTTCATTTTTTAACGAGCTCGACACAAGAAAAGGAACTCTACTCTGGCACCTTATTTCATTTTTTAAGGAGCTTGACACAAGAAAAAGAACCCTGCTCCAGGGATCTTGTTTCATTTTTTAAGGAGCTTTATACAAGACGAGGAACTCTGCTCCAGAATCATATCATAGCCCCCAAGAGACCATGGCTTCCAAGAGGTTCTCATCGGATTGAAGAGCAATGCTTTGTAAGGGATATATATCAAAGGATATGATGGAAATATCAAGCTCCAATAACCCCAGTAAATGATTCACCAGATCACCTACTGGATCTAGGTCGAAATAAGTTGAGCAAGCATTGAAATCATCTTCATCAGTAGGTATGTGAATGGGATAGGTTGCCACATAATTAACCTATGGAGGGGAAGATACCACTTACACATTCAGAACACTTAGGGAAGTAGGATGATTGGCAGTCAAATCAGGACTAACAAATGAAATTTGGTCAATGATCATGATTATTCCCTCCTGTGGGAAACACATCACACGAAAGAGTGAAGAGGCAAGAGCTCTCATGTCATAAAAATAGTCACACCCAAGAACTAAATTAAAATCCAAAGGGCCTTAGAATACCATCATATATGTATAAAAAGTCTTTCCTCCAAAAGTAATAGGTATATGAGGAAGGATCCCTAATAGTTTATTGGTTCCTCTGTTAAAAGCCAACATATTCTAAGTAATAGGCACAAATTGAGGAGAACCTAAATCTTACCAAGAAGTTGAGGACATAACACTAACAAACGTGCCTTCATCAATAAATGTGTTAGTTATGGGAATATTATAATCCTATACTATGATCAAGAAGGGCACGAAATGAGGAAGATGATATCCTATCAGTTGACTCCCATCAAAGGAAATGACCATACAACTTGGAGTGGGTGTCGTGGGAATGGGAGAGATGCCCCTTGTGTTATGGGAAGGAGAGAAATTCTCTCTAGTGCTGTGGGAATGAAAGGATTTCTCTCTAGTTCATTGGAACCTAAAGAAATGAGAAGAACCTAAGCAGTATGAAGTTCACTTTCTACGCAAAAGGTATAATCAACTGAAGGTGGAATCGAAACAACCATTTTCTCAAAGAATGGTTGGTCGGGAACAGACTCATGGTATTCACATTCAAAGAGAGTGATATTGACTAGAGACAAATTATGATCAATCACTTCATCAACTAGTGGAGGATTTGAGGAAAATTTTTGATAAACAGCCAGAAGTCGAGGCTAAGAAGTTGTAAGTTTTTCCAACACTTTTGAGGCTTCATCCATATAAAAAAAAGGTTAATAGGATGATTCCCTTCACATGACTTACAACGAAATTTGACTTTACCCTTTTTCCCATGGACCTTACTATCACTAGTTGAAGGTTTGTCACCAACATGATCTCCAAAGGTTGATGACAAAGGCTGATGTGAACATGTGGACCACACTTCTAATACCTTGGGAATACCAGGACAATCTCTATGAAGGTGATGACCCTTACATATCTTGCAAGGGAATTTAATTTTACAGGGCTGATTGGAAGGTTCTTGCATACTAGTTTCATTCATAGTTGTTTAAACCTAATCTTTGGGATTAGGTAAATCCATGTAAATATTGTAAATAGGAAACTAAAGAGAATTGGAAGATGAAGAGATATTGGGAGATGAAACCCAATAGTCTCCCTCTCCATGTATATATTCATGTTATATCTTAATGCAAAACAAAATTCAGATTCGTGGAGTTACCTCCTAGCCTGAAATGGTATCAAAACCAACCTCTATTTTTGTCTTCCTTTTTTCCCTTGTAACTCCTTCTTGCCTTTGTTATGCATCTTTTGCTAACTGACATCTCTATCAAATCCCTGCAAAATCCCATGCATTGTTGTTCAATGCATTGGTCAAGGCCTCTCTCTGCCTTGAGTGAGTTAAACACTGCATGTCGTGACTACAAATTCTATCTTACTATTAAATGGGTCGTATTGTTGTGTTGAGGAATTGCTTTGCAACCTGGCCCATTGAAAGATTGAATTGATGTGAAGAATGATGCAAAAACCTAAAGCTATTGCGTTGAATGGAGAGATTGTAGTTCAAATACTGATGGCATTTGGTGCTTAGTAAGTCCTTTATCACAACCAAAATCCATTAAGAGTTTGATGGTCGATGAAGGCATAAAGTTATTTTCATGGCTTGTATGATAGTTGAATGAATGGCGCATATGTTGGAGTTATAGTTGAATGAATGGAGTGTACTATGTCCACTTTAAATTTTATATAAAAACACGTATTTTTATTATACGTGGACTAGACTTAAAGTCTGTGCATATCCTGACCAACAATATACAAGCCTAGTGATAATTGTTTGTTGTCTTTGCTAGCTTATCTTTGTTGGCTTAACTACTTTGGAAGATTGTGACCATGGTCAAATACATTGAGCTCCATTAATTGGCATATTGCTTTCTTTCAGGTATACGATGGCACTTTATATGTGTGTTGATGTTTCATTATATATGAGATGGTCGCGAGACTGTGTATCATGAATAACTTCTATGTTGAAGTTTTTTGATAAGTCATATCCTATATGGTGGTTGGTGTGTTTCTTGTATTCCTCGCAAACAATGAATTTTCCTTCCAACACTGACTCTCTTCGAAGTAACCAGATTGTGGACCGATTCCTCATCTACATTTTACTAGTATGCTATGTGCTAAAGTTTTAAATACTTTTAAATGTGTCCATGTGATAAGTTTAAAAACGCCAATTTAAGAAGATCAATTTTTATATGAGTTGAGTTTTTTTTAAAGAGGAAGTATGGGCATATTAAAAATCATGGATTCATCTATGCATTGGAATTATATTACCATAGGAGTGTATGGTATATAATATAATATATGTATATGGTATGAAGGAAAGGGAGTATGTTGATATTTTTGAAGACTAAATGTTATATAGGATATTGTTTATATGAATATGGTATGTGGTATTTTTTTTGATAGCCATGAAATTTTATGGAGGAATATTGAGAGTCTACACTCTTATTTGAATATTTTTTTTGACAGCCTACATCAATTTTTTTTGTAAGTATTTAAATTATTCTGAGCCAAATCAATTTTTATGATGCATTCACCTAAGTTTGCTCACTATGTTGTGGCACGTTGCAACATTGGAGTAACTAAAGAGCTATTCAATGCTTCACTTGCTTCACTTGCTTCATGAAAGGATGATTGGTTTCTTGATTTAGGAGAAAATTGCCATATGAATTTCAAGAGAAATTTCTTTGAAGAATTCACTGACAATGTTGATGGAGAAATATACTTTGCAAACAAATAAAAAATCAAGCCATAAGGGCTTGGCACCATCATGCTCAAATTGCTTGGTCTATTAGAATTTCTTCTGCATGATGTTCTATATCTCGCAGAGGTGAAGAGAAACTTTTTGTCTTTGGTCCACATCCACCAACAAGGACACTCCATTCATATATTTGATGGCAAGGTTGAGATCAGAAAATCATCAGATCACTCAGTTTTCATGATTGTAATAGAAGAAGAAAGACTTCTGAAGCTACAAGGAACCTCTGGTCATGCACAAAAATTCTTAAAATTTTCTCACTATAATGAAGGTATATTTCCATCAAGTATTTTAGGACATGCTATATTTGGACACCTGAACTATGAAAACCTTCATTTGTTGAAGAAAAATGGTGTTACTATTTTGCCTACAATTCCTAGGAAATTTAAGCAATGTGATGTTTGTATCTTAGGATAGAAAAGAAAACAATATTTTCATAATTATCATTCTAGAGAACATAGAAAACTTGAACTCATTCATTCCGATTTATATGGCTATTGGGTTAAGAAAAAGGTATGTTTTCTCCTTGTAAATAACTTTATTTAGCACTCATCCTCACATGATTATCTTTGCTTATGGATAAATGTAGAGAAAATAATAGCTCAAGTTACGTAAAAGTAATCAGAAACAAATTAAATGAATCTAAGCAAGAAAAACTAACTTATACTATCTTTATGTGCAAAATATATGAATTGGACGATGGTTGTTCAGTCGACAGAATAACAACATCTCATAAAGGAAAAAGACAAAATCAAAGGCAAAGCAGGACAACGGAAGATGGGCAGACCGATGTTATTTTACGACAGAATCAGATCAAGTATTATGAAATCCTCAGGATCCCGTGATCTTGAGGATTCTCTTTTATCTATTTACTTTTCTAAACATTATATATAAGGCTGAAAGGCAAACTGCACTGGAGTTTAGGAATTCACAATTTGTAATTATTCTTTTGACATATAATATTGTTATCTTGGTGATGCTATAACTATGTTACTTATGTTACTAAAGAAGATTGTGTTTAATTCATAATAATATTCTGAGTATTTCATAGTGGAGACTTCTAGCGACTTTGGGCCCAGTCAAGAGAAGATCTTCTGCTTCACATGTGCAATAATCTTTTTATTCTTTACTGTTTGTTAATGTTGAGTTAATATCATTTTAATTACTGTGAAGAATATCGATTCCAATTTACATTTTCCATTCATTTAGATTCAGATTTAACCATGTGTTATATATGACTAATGCTTCTGATTGAATTGGTTATGTTAGTTCCAGCATTAGATCACCGTTCATTCTAAGTAATGTTATCATAGATTTCAGAGATAGAATCGATCGCTTTCCGTAATATGCTCATACAGTTATTTGTTGTTCAACTATCATTTGTTTTTCAATTAGGATTTTCTTTTCAATTATCATTTACTATTCAATTGTCACATTTCTCTTTAAATGATTGAGTGAGTTAGTTTCAATTCCATTTAACATTGCCAAGTGTGATTTTTATAGTTGTATTCAGATTCATCTACTTTCAGAATTGGCTAAGTAGAATTGCAAAGTGTGTTGTGAATTTCTTTCGTAGTTACTTCTTTCAGAATTGTTTCAGTTCAGTTTGAAAAGATAGTCATTAGAAAATATTGCAATGATTTATTATTAGTTAACCTCTAAATTCACTTCATATATAGTGCTGACACACTCTTGAAATAAAAATACTTGCCTTGGGTTGACAATTAATGTAGGAATTAAGATTGCATGTAAAAAGACATCTTAGTGCGCCAACATTTTGGCGCCATTGTCGAGGGGAGTGTTTCAAAGTGATTTCCTTTTTATCTTGTTGTAAAATAATTGGGTTTTAAAAATAGGAGGTAAGAACCTACGTACCTAGCAAGTAAAGTGATTGCTCACCAGCTCGCTTTTCAGCAAAATCTTAGAGGTTAAATAGGAATAGGTTTTTAAGAATGACTAGGAATAGAAAGATAGAAAAATATCGGAACCCCCCACTTAAATCCACAAAACCCAAGGGATTAGTGAACCTTGGGAGAACAACCTTTAGAGATGAAATTGTAAAAAAAGTAGAATCTCAAGCATCAGTAGGATTCCAGGTTGTATCTGGAAAAACCCCTACTGTAATCCCTTAAGCAGCAGGCTCACCATCTACATCTTATGCTTAGATTCAAAGCCAAATTGGAGGATCTGAACAAAGTCTTCAGGTTACAACAAATTTACATTTCGATCCTCTGCAAGAGGGAAAATCATGTAACATAAGAGGAGAGGGAGAAAACAATGAAACTGCTAAGGCAGGACCTCAGCTATCTGAACAAGGATCTCTTGTGATCCTAGATCTAGGCAATGTTGCAAAGCCAACCTTGATTTTTAATCCTCAGCTTACTCAAAAAGCACCCCTTGAAATCCCTAAAGGATATTGGCACATATTTGACCAAATGGCAAATCAACCCCCTAAAGGTCAAACCTCGACATTGAAATACCCCATAGTCAACCAAGTGGCCAATGCCCCCATGAAGGCTATTCCTCTACAGAGCATTCCAAATTTTCATGGGATGATCACAGAGGATCCTAATGCCTTCATCTTTGAATTTGATGTCCTCTATAGAGGGTATGACCACACCACCGACCCTCAAAAGCTAAAATTCTTCCCTTCTACTCTTGAAGGAGCGGCTTTAAGATGGTTCATGGGTCTGGGTGCACATACTATTAATTCTTGGGATGATATGAAGACTTCCTTCCTTACAATATACCAAGACTTTTGCAAGACTAGGGAGCCAAAAGATGAAATATTTAAGATGGTTGCAAAGGATAATGAAACTCTAGAAGAATACATTGAACGGTTTCAGTATAATTTGCAGAGAGCTCCACACACCACCTTACCAAAAGAAGTCCTAAGAGATATCTTAATTAAAGGAATGAAAGAAGAGTGGATAGAAACTCTAAACTTAATGGGGAAAGGGGATATTTCTTAAGAAGATTATGATGAAAATGTTTGCTTGTGTATCAGGTGTTCACGAGGAAGTACATGTACAAGAGTAGGAAATCGAGATCCCATGAGCAGGCTCCTGGAGGATTTCAAGACAGACATCCTAGGCACACTCACAACACAACTGGATGTCCTACAAGCTAAACAGAAACAAGACTATGCAAAACAAAACTTGGTCATTTTCTACCCATGTTGTCGAAAGAAGCACAACCAATGGGAGTGTCCATTAGACATGGTTCAAACATGAGCTATTTGTACCAAGGATCACGTCACTGAAGAATGTCCCTCACTTCCGGGGCTGAAATAAGTATTCAAGGAAGTAGAAGAAGAGACAGAGCTAGTGTATCTAATGAACTAGTGTCGATAATGGCATGTCAAACCTACAGGTATGTGACAAGATACATCCTAGTTATTTCCTTCTTCATAGTTTAATCAGCAAATGAACCCTAGGGAAGCATGAATCGAATTATAAATACCAGACATTCCCTACAATATTGTGACCAACTCAATCCTTTCCGAGTAATCACTGGCCAAATTCTCCTTTTGCTCCTGTTTGGCAAGGTAATCCCTATCAATCCTCGTGGCCTGCCTCCACTTCTCAAAATACGAACTGGTCTGCAAATTGTTAACAACCTCTGGGGATATCCAATACACCTATGGGGATAGGTCCTCAACCTCAACCTACATTATCCAGCTCCTTATCCATTACAAAAAAGTCCTCAGCCTCTTATGTGCCCTCAATTGCTAACTCAACTGATTCGGAATCCCAATAATAGACCAGTTCAGCTGGTGCAGATTGTCAAAATATCAAACCATGAGATTAAAAAAAAAGAATGTAATGAACTGAGATTGAGGTCAGAACGTATATTCACCTATGAGGAAAACAGGGACCAGCCATAAATTGAGATCAAAACACCACCTGTACATATACCACCAACTATAATTGATACTAGAATGAAACAAGGAGAAGAGATAAATCAGCATAAGAATCCTGAGGAACTTATAGTCACCTCTCCCCCGTTCCTTGAAAGGTTAACGATACCTAAGCTGATTATTTACCCAGATTTTGATCTTGTAGGGGAACTAGAAAATCTTGGTATAAAAATTCCTCTCTTGTAGGCCATCTAAGAAATTCCCATCTATGCTAAAGCAGTTAAAGAGCTATGTGTAAAGAAGCCTGTGAAGAAAGCAAAAAATTCACCCACCATTCATGTAGTAGGAACTTTATCTGATTTAATCCTAGGAGGGGAAACTCCAGTGAAGTATGAATATCCTTGGAATCCCATAGTGATAGATCAAATATATGGCCGCTCTTTTCCCAATACGCTAGTTGATCTAGGTGTATCCATTAACATTTTAACAGTAGAAACCTGTCAAGCACTTGGTATTACAACCTTGGAACCAACCACCACCTTACTAGAACTTGCTAATCATTTGGTGGTAAGGCGAGAAGGAACTTTACAAGATATTATAGTTTCCGTTGATTCATGGGAGTATCCAATAGATTTTCTTGTTATAAACCCAAAGAGTCGATTGGATGGGAACCGTATGATCCTAGGCCAACCTTGGCGAGTGACAGTTGATGCTTATATAGGCTACCGAGAGGGCAGCATGACTATTGCAAAGGGAGATGTTGCAAAAAATCTTGTTTTATATCCCGTTGCCAAACCAAGTCTGCCCATTGTAAAAATATGTAAACAACCACCAGCATACCTGGAAGAAAGAATTTGTTCACCACTCATCGTGGCAGAGGCACTTGAATTCAAAGATCAGACTGAAGATGACATTATCAACGACTTTATCAATTATTCAGCTAATGTGAACAACGTAAAGTGTCAAATGTTAAAAGAAATTCTATATAATGAAGCCTTGGAAGAACCCTTGAAGGATACAGATGATTAGCACATCCAGATGACTGTTGTTCATAACAGGAAGCCTATGGAAATTGAACCAAACAAAGTTTTAAACATTAATCATAGCTTGGACAGTGATTAGAAGCAAAATCTCATTCAATTCCTGCAAAAATATAAAGGGGATTTTGCCTGGGATTACCCTGAAATGAAGGGTATAGACCAACAGTTGTGTACACATCACATCTATACTGAAAAGTATGCTCATCCTATCTGACAACCTCAATGGAGATTGAATATGCATATCAAGGACATTGTGAAAGAAGAGTTACAGAAACTGTTGGATGTGAATTTCATTTATCCTATTTCGGGTAGAAAATGGGTCTCTCCATTGGTGGTCGTCCCAAAGAAAAATGGGAAGTGGTGTATCTGTGTGGATTACCAGGAATTGAACAAGGCAACACAAAAATATCACTTCCCTCTTCCATTTAGTGACTAAGTCCTAGATACTTTGGCAGGGAAGTGATTCTTTTCTTTTCTAAACGGCTTCAGCGGATATAATCAAATTCAAATCACCCCTAAAGACCAAGACAAAACAACCTTCACCTGTCTCTAGGGTACATTCACATAAAAGTGTTACCATTTTGCTTGTGCAGTGCCCTAGCTACATTCCAGAGAGCTATACTAAGCATTTTTTCCAACCTGATAAATGAAGGACTTGAAGTTTATATGGATGACATTACTCCATATGGGGATTGTTGGGTTGTGTTATATTCTTTCCACGACTAACCTACGTAGTGAATCAGGGGGTTAGAGGGGAGCCGGAGCCCCCCCTTCGTTGCCTTGATTGTGCAGCAGGGGCAGAAACCCCCCTTGTTTGGGGGGTTTGAGGGGGGTGGGAAGCCCCCCTCTACTGGGTCCGGGGCAGCCCTGGGAAACTGTTTTTTGGACCCTATATTAGGTTGGGTGAACGTACCTATGGTTTTCGGTCCATGGTTTTGGACGCGATGGTTTTCGGTCCATGGTTTTGGACGCGATGGTTTTCGGTCCATGGTATTGGATGCTTCGTCATGTATAAATATG
>APFE030422428.1:76537-120482 GCA_000404065.3 Pinus taeda | reverse complement strand
GTGCTACCAAGGAAGACCGGGATTGGATAGAGTGTTGGATATCCGTGGCTTTGTTGATGCAGACTGGGCTGGAGATCTGGATCAGAGAAGATCTACAAGTGGGTATGTGTTTAACCTATTTGGAGGTGTAGTCAGTTGGATGAGTAAGAAACAATCTGTAGTGCACTATCAACTACAGAGGCAGAATACATGGCAGCCACTCATGCAAGCAAGGAAGCAGTTTGGTTGCAGAAATTGTGTTCAAGTATGGGGTTAGTACAGGGAGCTATAAGGATAGACTGTGACAGCCAAAGTGCAATTTCTTGGCAAAGAAACCTGCTTATCATTCAAAGACAAAGCACATTGATGTTCAGTATCACTTTGTGAGGATATGATAGAAGACAAAAAGGTGTTGCTGGTAAAGGTGGACACTTTTAAGAATACTGAAGATGCATTGAAAAAATCTATGAGCTCTGAGAAGTTCTCTTGGTGTAGAGAAACAATGGGCATTTCAGGGCTGGAAAAATGACTAAGCTCTCTTGTGGCCCCTATGGAAAGAAAACAACAAGTGGGAGATTGTTGGGTTGTGTTATATTCTTTCCAAGGACAAATCTCTATGCATATGTGTTTTATGTGTTATGCTCTTGCACTGTTTATTTTCTTTGTTTTAGAATTCATACGCAGGTAATTTCTGTACAGGGTTAAAACCTACAGGGATGAATTTGATCAAACACTGCAAACATTAGAAAAGATTTTAGAATGGGGCATTGCTATGAGGTTATGTTTAGGCAATGTTAAGTGTCACATGATGATGAACGAAGGCGTAATCTTGGGACATTATATTTTTGCAGCGGGGATATAGGTAGATCGAGCAAAAATATAGGTAATTCTTTTATTTCCTACACCCTGTACTCAGACAGAGGTATGCAGCTTCCTGGGATATGCGGGCTATTACCAAAAAGATAAAAATAGTGGGCCAATAATAGCCCATCTGTAGTACCTTATGCCTTGTCCTTCGATCTGTGAAGTGTTCCCACCAGGGCTCATCATGGCAAAGATATACACATATTTATTCTTGGGATATACACATATTTGTTCTTGGGATATGCGGTGTATAGATTTATGACATCTTGAAGGCTTGCCATGATGAGCCCTACGAGGAACACTTTGCAGATCGAAGTACAAGGCATAAGGTACTATAGATGGGCTATTATTGGCCCACTATTTTTAAACATGCTAAGAAATATGCCTAGTCTTGTGATAGCTACCAAAGGATGGGTTGGCCTAGCCAATCTGATGAAATGTCGTTGCAGCCCCAACTTGTCATAGAACCCTTTGAATGATGGGCATTGGACTTTGTTGGCCCATTCCACCCACCATCAAATCAGAAATCCTACATATTAGTTGCCACATATTATGTGATGAAATGGGTGGAAATAGTAGATTTACCAAGAGCTACAGAGGAAGTCATCATTAGCTTCCTCTTTGGGCTATTTGTGCAGTATGGCTTACCGTGGGAAGTGATAAGAGATGGGAGAGGGAAATTTGTAGGACATAAGATTACAGCCACTCTCATAAATCATCACATTACACACATGATCACTTCCCCATATAACTTGTAGGCGAACGGGCAGGTCAAAAGCACCAATAAGGTCATTGAAGCAATTCTAACCAAGTCAGTCTCAAAACAACGGTGAGACTCGCTTGCGACACTACCAGAGGCCTTGTGGGCCTATCATATGACTTTGGGGAATACTACTCGATACTCTCTGTACCAACTCGTGCTCGACAAAGAACCTATTTTTTTGATTGAATTCGAAATAAATACTCTAAGAATGGATCAGGAAGTGGGACTGGATTTAACAGAAGCCCAAACCAAGCGACTTCAACAAATCAACGAACTAGATGAGGCTCGACTGCTTGCTTTGCAATGAACTACAATTATTCAATAGCAAAGGGAAAAGTGACATGTCAACCTTATCAAAAAGAAGACATTTCAAAAAGGGGATTGGGCACTCCTCTATAACTCCAGATCGCAGGAATTTTCGGGCAAGTTGCAAACAAGATGGCTTGACCCTTATGAAATTCAAGAAGTACATAACAATGGTACTCTCACTTTGACTACCATTGATGGGTCTGGTCATTCTTTCAAGGTGAATGGACATTGGGTGCGTCTCTATCACAAACCAATCACCAAGGAGTCTTTTTGCCAACAGGTACACAAGGACCCCTCCATGCAAATCTTAGCTATAGAGAGTGATGACCCGATAGCTTTTCTTTCGTAAAACCATGATTTTCTTTAAATTGTAAGTAATGTATATGTTATTTTTTATTGATTTCAATTCAGTTAGGAATCACCATGTAAATATGAAATTTTTCTTATTTTAGGTGTTTGGTAAGTGTTATGCAATCGATTGAACGATTGTTGTTAAATCAATTGAACAACACTTATTTTTATGTTTATATTTTTGTTCAAATGATTGAACAATTGTTGTTCAATAATTGAACAACTTTTTGCATTTTTTTATTTTTGTTGACTGAACGATTACTGTTCAATTGATTGAACAATACTTTTTGCATTTTTCGATTTTTGTTGTTCAAACGATTGAGGTGTTGTACAATCAATTGAACAACACTTTTTGTGCCTTTTCCATTTTTTCTATTCAATCGATTGAATGATCGTTGTTCAAACAATTAAATAATACTTTTGTGTTTTTTTTTTCTTTTCCATTTTTGTTATTCAAACAATTGAACAATTGTTGTTCAATTGATTGAATAACACTTTCACATTTTTTATTTTGTTGTTCAAATGATTGAACAATTGTTGTTCAATAAATTGAACATCACTTCTGCATTTTTTATTTTGTTGTTCAAAGGAGTGAACGGTTGTTGGTAAATCGATTGAACAACACTTTTGCATTTTTTTTTCTTTTCAGTTATTGTTGTTCAAACAATTGAATGATTATTGTTCAATTTATTGAACAACATTTTTTCATTTTTTTTATTTTCAATTTTGTTGTTCAAATGATTGAACGATTGTTGTTCAATAAATTGAACAACAATTTTGTTTTTCTTTTCAATTTTTTTGTTCAAATGATTGAATGATTCTTGTTAAATTGATTGAACAACACTTTTGTGTTTTTTCTTTTCAATCTCACTGTTCAAATGATTGAATGATTGTTGTTCAATCAATTGAACAACAAATTTGTTTTTATTTTCAATTTTGTTGTTCAAATGTTTGAACGATTGGTATTCAATCGATTGAACATCACTTTTGGTTTTTTTTTCTTCTTTTCAATTTTGTTTTTCAAAAGATTGAATGATTATTGTTCAATCAATTGAACAACAGTTTTGTTTTTCTTTTCAATTTTGTTGTTCAAACGATTGAACGATTGTTGTTCAATCAATTGATAGCAGTTTTATTTTTCTTTTTAATTTGTTCTTCAAATGATTGAACGATTTTTGTTCAATCAATTGAACAACAATTTTATTTTCTTTTCAATTTTGTCATTCAATCGAGTGAACAATTGTTGTTCAATCAATTTAAAACACTTTTTGTGATTTTGTAGGAAGAAATGTGATTTCTTTTACTGTTTTATCGCCAGTCATTTTTCCATCTTTCTTTTTCTTTTATGTTTTGAATAAACACCATATGATTGGATTTGTGCCTAACATAAAGAAAAATAGTAAATTCAATACTATTATGACCTATGAATCCTTTTGATGGTTATCTTTATTCAAAAGCTTACATGGTGCATCTCTATAATCACTGGATGAACATGTTTTCTTTGGACACATCATAAAATTATTCATTATTTTAAAACCATGCTGACTTATTTTTCACACTTTCAAATGGATAAATCCATTTGATATGATGATATGGGAGTAAAAGTATAAACTTTCATTGGCATTTTTCTTACTTTTAACACAATCCCTGACTCTTAAGGAGTAAATGAGTCTCCATCTTTTTGAAATAAAAGCATCAAAATATGAAAATAACAAAATATGAAAATTAAACAAAAGACGATAGGGGGTCTCATCATGAGTCAACCTACCATGATTATAAGGATTTAACAGGTGACATTCCATTTTGGCCACCAAACCAAGGTAATGACCTTCTTGATAATTGAACTTGTCAAAAGGACAAGAGATCTCATCGCAAGCCAACCTAATCACTTCGTTGTATCTTGGTGAATGGAGCTATGATTATCTGGTCACCATGCCAACATAGTGATCTCTTTATGACAAGAAAAGAAAAGAATCGTCTACATACTAAAAGGAGGACTCTAGATCATTTGTGAGGTTAGAAAGCAACCCTATCGAGGCTATGAATGCCCGTTAGCAGCAGTCGCTCTGCTTGTGGTATCGAAGTACTATATTACACTGCCAAATGCTCTCTATTCTATTACCACATATGGATTCATTTCTAAAGGAAATCTCCCATTTGAATAACACTCTTACAAGCCAACATGCATGGTAACTTATGTTATATATTAATTATATTATATTTGTCCAATCACTTTATGATGGTCATTAATACTTACTGTCAATTATGTGTTTGTTACTAATACCACTTAAGATGAAAATATTTTGACATAATGATTTAAATCTTTGTTTTTATTTTTTGGTCATTTCACCTTTGATGACGTGTATTTATTTAATTTCTTTGTCATATATCGCACCGCTTTTATGGATTGGTTGCTCGCATTTATGCATTACCAATTCTTTCTCTTTATTTTCACATACTTGGAGAATGTGGATGCCCTTTTCTCATTGGAAGGGGGATGGTCTGCATATTAACAACATGTGTGACAGTTATGGATAATTGTGTGATAATTACTAAATTGATTTCTGGGTAAAGGATTGCATGATGATTGTGTATGCGTAATAATTATCAAAGTATTTCTGATTAGAGAAAGGACAACAACCATTATGGATCGCATGTGTATTGATTATGAGCCTGCACCAAATATTGTTGACAAGTCAAATTACTTGACTGTATATGATGTTAATTCCCAAAGCAACGTCATTTTCCTATTAATTTCTTTAACCTTCTTTGTTGTTGTTCTAAATTGTGAAAGTGAAAGAGAAGTGCATGCTAGTGAACCAGTCACAGGAAAACAACAGCCATGGGAGGTAGAGCCATCTGAAATGAACCCAGAGTGCTCATGGTGTCAAAACAGGATCATGCAATTCTCGAGCACACTGCCTGGCTGCAATATCTGAATAAATTGCAGGGATTTCATGAAGAGATGACACTCGAATTCCTACAGAATTTGCAGAATGGAAACACCACTGTAAGAGGCAGGGACATAATGGTCTCCAAAGCAGTCATAGCCAAATTCACTGGACTTCCAGCTGAGAGAAAAAAATGGATAGACAAACATTTCCTTTCGTACAATGCGGTCGCAGTATTCTAGGACCCAAGTGTGCAATTGGTGCGAACGAGAAAGGGATTCACCCTTCAGTGTTAAGACATCCATGGCAGTGATTGGTAGTCATTGCGAAAAGGTACGTCACATGCAACAATCAACAGGATGTGGTAAAGCCCTACTAACTCAAACTGTTAGCCATCCTAAAACAAAAAATTTCAGTTAATTTGTCATTTTATTTGAATTTCCTATTGCATGATGTCACTGGTCAAGTTAGGAAATCAAAGGACCCACACATAGTCATCGCTCATCATGGATTTATCAAATTGATTATCATGCATGGACTAGCCCATCAGCAGCTAACCTAGTACAATATTGTAAATCCCACTCTGGCCCCACCTACAGAAAACCCAGCAACATAACAGCAAGGTCCAAGAACCCCAAGTCCGAGAAGGACACTAAAAAGGAATAATTCCACTATGCCCTTGAACCTAGCAATACGTATCTACTCTGTGCGGGTGAATTCCCAGCGACATACACCAATTCAATGAGGTCAGGCCATCTCACACACCACCTCCAAGTCCACAAAATGCCCCTTTGCAAGACTATGAGGAAGAGGTGGCCCGGTTATTAGAAAACATTGAAATATTTGGTGAGGGAAGAGAACAATCTGAGAATGTTGAAGGATAGAATTGTACCCCCAACCAGTCTACCTCTACTAAGAGCCATGGTTATAATCAAACCCTACCGCTTATTGATTTTTTGGAAGAACAAAGGGAACCAGCCCCTTTTGTGGAAAAACCCCTTGAAGTTGAGGTACATGAAGAGGAAGCCATTAGAGAAGAAAATCAAACAGTAGATATCAGTCCAGTGGACCCCCCAGCTAAAGAAAATCCTACAGATGAAACCCTGGGAGATGAAAATCAACCAAGAAATGCTAGTTTTTTAAGTCCCTTGAGGATGAGGCCCACCTAGAATAATGTCTGGAGAACGATAATTGCTCAGGAGACACCATTACATTTGGATCTCCTGAGAGAGAAATTCATGAAGAAAAAGAGCTAGAAGGTGAAGCTCCATTGAGAGATACAGTTCCAATTAAAACCCTCCTTGATGCTGACACAATACCACCTGAGCATGAACTTAAGGAAAATGCAGTTGCGCCACTGCCGGTTGGAAGTCTCATAATAAAGAAAAACTACAAGGACAGGGTCAGAAAAATGCTTGAAAAGTATAGAAAATAGAAGAGAATAATTGGGCAACTAAGACAGTGGTTAAAAGAAGTAGTCAAAGCCAGAAAATTGAAAGTGGAAATGGAGACCACGGGACACAGACAGAACATTGTTCTGGAAAATATGTTGAAACCCAGACTGATATTCTTTTGGTTGTTCAAAGGAAACTTACACAGAGCCATGTCTTGTAGAAGATAGTGAAATGTAGACTAAAGACCCATGTGTTTGCCCACAAGAGACCCAAACAAACTTCCCTATTGTGAATGTTTTCGTTCAAACTGATGTTGAGGAAAGCATCCCAGTTGATTATTGAATGATTCAAGAAGTAGCGCAGGCTACTGTCTAGACTGAACCTATGGAGACATAAGATAGTGAAGCCAAAATAGAGGAGACACCTGCTTACATTCCCTTAGTAAGGGAGGTAGTCATTAGGAGATTGGAGAATGAACTACTAAAGGTTCAGTAGGAATTATCTTAGCACAAAGAGGAAGTAGTGCCCCTACATGTACATCAATAATTAAAGAAAAAGTTTGAGGCACTCATAGCCACTGAGGATGATACCTTCACTTAGTACAAGGCTGAGTAGAAAAAGGTTGAGAAAGCATAAGAAAAATTACAAAAGGATAAAGAGAAGTTGGAGACTATCTGCTCTCTTTATTCAGACACCATGTCATGTCGAGCTCCTACTAAAAAATATGCATTATTCCTCCTGGAAAGGTACCTCCTGCTGAAAATCAAAGCTGCTAAGGTTGGCAAGTCTGTGGAAATCAAGACTACCCCGAACTTTGTCAAGTGCTCCAGAGAGTAGAATGAGAAGGTACAACACCTCCTATGTGAAATTTACATGCACAATTTCTTTTTAGAAGATGAAAGAGACAACAATTATTGCCCCTTTATAGGGGATGTCCAATTCCAGGCATTTCTTTCCTTTGCTACTCTCCAACTCAAGTGAGCCAAGGCTCATAATACTTTTAGAAAGGGAGAATATGACATCGACCTTTGGGTTAGGGAGGAACCTACAAAACCCCTGCATCTCTCTGTTAGGCACAAGCAATTTATGAAGCGAGTTGGTGTTGTGGGCCAATTAGGGCAATTCCACATAGATATTATACAAGTTCAAAAGGAGTACCTCCAGGAGATCAAGGAAGAATCCTTGTCTACAATGAGAAAAAGGTGGGAAGTCTCCAGTAATACTGTTAGAAATAGAGAACCATTTGGATACCAGAATTTTAAAGTTTCCTCCTCTCGCTTCCATAAATATAGTAACATGTTCTTAACCATGGGGCCTAAATGGATAGGATGTTGGTATAGAACCCCAATCATATGGTATCCTCCAGATAAGCACCACAGTGGCTACAACTTGAAGGATTAAGAAGTAAACGAGGCTTTCATTGTAATTAAGAAGAAAAATGGATTCAGAGTTTATAAGGAGGAGGTATATCCTGCCTATTCCCTAACTCAGCTGCACTTAAACCATTTAATTGCATGAGGACATGCAATAAGGTAAGCTGGGGAGTATGTTGGGTCAAGATAAATGTATGTTTTCTCCTTGTAAATAGATTTATTTAGCTCTCATCCTCACATGATTGTCTTTGTTTATGGATAAAAGTAGAGGAAATAACAGTTAAAGTTAGGTAAAATTAATTAGTAAAACATTAGATGAATCTAAGCAGGAAAAACCGAATTTTACTATCTTTATGTGCAGAAGACACGAATTGGATGATGGATGTTTAATCAACAGAACAACAACATCTCATAAAGGAAAAAGACAACGTCAAAGGAAAAGCAGGACAACAGAAGATTGGTTAAACCGATGTTATTTTATGATGGAATCAGATCAAGTATTGTGAAATCCTCAAGATCCCAAGATCCTGAGGATTCACCTTTATCTATTTACTTTTCTAAATGCTATATATAAGGTCAAAAGGTAAACTGCACATGAGTTCAGAAATTCACAGTTTTTAATTATTCTTTTGACATACAATATTGTTATGCTGGTGATGTTGTAACTCTATTACTTATGTTAATGAATAAGAGTGTGTTTAATTCATATCACGTTCTGAGTATTTCATAGCGGAGACTTCTGGTGACTTTGGGCCCAGTCAAGAGAAGATCTACTGCTTCACCTGTGCTATAATCTTTTTATTCTTTACTATTTGTTAATGTTGAGTTAATATCATTTTAATTAATATGAAGATTGTTGATTCTGATTTACATTTTTCGTTCATTTAGATTCAAATTTAACCATGTGTTATATATGAGTAATGCTTCTGAATGAATTGGTTATGTTAGTTCCAGTATTAGATCGTCATTCATTCTAAGTAATGTTATCGTAGATTTCAAAGATAGAATTGATCACTTTCTATAACATGCTCATATAGTTATTTGTTGTTCAATTAGGATTTGTTGTTCAATTATCATTTGTTGTTCAATTGTTGCAATTCTCTTTAAATTATTGAGTGAGTTAGTTTCAATTCCATTTAAGATTTCCAAGTGTGATTTTTACAGTTGTATTGAGATTCATCTTCTTTCATAATTGGTTAAGAAGAATTGCAAAGTGTGCTGTGAATTTCTTTCATAGTTACTTCTTTCATAATAGTTCTGATTGAGTTTGAAGAGATAGTCATTAGCAATTGCAAGGATTTATTATTAGTTAACCTTTGAATTCACTGCGTATATAGTGTTGACACTCTTGAAATAAAAAGATTTGCTTTAGGTTGACAATTAATGTAGGAATTAAGATTTCCTGTAAAAAGACATCTTAGTGCACCAATAGTGGCCCAATGCATGCTCCTTCTACAAATGGTAATAAATATATGATGAAATTTATTAACGACTACACCAAAATGTGTGGGGTTTATTTATTGAAGAAAAAATATGATGTTTTTTAAACATTCAAGAACTCTTGTGCATGGATTGAAAATGATGCACAATCTCATATTGGTTCTATTTGCATTGATAATGGAAAATAATACACTTCAAATGAATTTGAAAACTATCTTTGCTAGCATAGGATAAAACATCAAACAATTGTGCCTTATAATCCCCAACATAATGGAGTAGCTGAAAGAATGAAAAAGAGAATCTTAAATATGGTATGTTCCATGATGTTTTTCAAGAATGTTAAACTGATGTTTTGGGATGATGTAGTTCTATGTGTTGTGCATATAAATAATAGGTGTCCATCTAATGCTATTAAAAATAAGACTGCCTATGAAATGTGGTATGGCCACATTCCTTCAGTAAGGCATCTCAAGGTTTTTGGTTCCACCTGGTATGCCTTGATACCTAAGGAACATAGAAACAAACTTGGTGCAAGGATTCACAAGTGTATCTTCTTGGGGAACTCAAATACCTCCAAAGCATATTGTCTCTATGATGAAGTCAATAGGAATTTTATAATATCTAAAGATGTGATCTTTCTTGAATCTTCCAAGGTCGGCAATTTTGTTGAGCGACAGTTTGATCACTTGGATAGGTTCATACATGCAAAGTATTTTCAAGAATTTCATAATGAAATTCCACATCTTGAAGGGGGGATTCCTATACTGGATAAATCTGTGGAACCTTCTTTTGAAGCACTCTCTCCCCCGCATGAAGCTCCAAATCTTGATTCAGCCCCAAATCAGCTAACTAAGTAGCCTAGTTCATCTCAGAAAGGTCCTCCAAAATGGTTGACAAAGAAACTTGAAAGTGTTCGTCTTGATGAGGTCAGAAATACAAGAACAAGAAGAACAACCAAACATAATGGAGATGTAGACAATTTTGATTTACATTTTTATATGGATGTTTCTTAAATGTGCTATGCTTGTGCAAGCTTGCGTAAAATAATGCACTCATGAACTTGTTGTAAACTGAGCATGTGCAAGCAGGTGAATTTGACATTTATAATCCAAAAGGGAGCTCAGATACTTAACAAGGCGTCAACCAATAAGGAAGTGACTGCGAAATGACCAATCACAAGATCCTCAGTAGGCTTTAAAATTCAAGTGTAGGTAAAATTTTGAAGGGTGTTTGTCGCAATGACAACACTTAGCGACACACTGGTAGAATTCTAACTTCTTTTCCTTTGTAAACTGTTTGTGCATGGTCTAGTTCTCTAGGAAGTATTGGTTCATCTTTTGGCTTACCCCAACTTCCCCACTTACCCCACACATAAACATAGTCCCCTTCACTCCTTCTTAGTTGAACAAAAGCATAACACCAGAAATATCACAATGTTTCAAGATAAGGCAAGGGTAATATAGCACGCAAGTTTTAGGTATTTAGATTACAATTTTTCATCTCTGTTGTTGCTCTGCTTCCTAGAGGCCTAGATAATACGTCGATGGAGTCATTTTAGGAACATAAACATTGCTCTGCTATCAACAAGCCTAGATAGTACCTTGACAGAGTTTCTTGCTTCACCTCCTTACATAGGAATCCTTTCTCTTCTTTCACCCTTTATTGATTTATTTTATATAGAACTGTGCATTGGCACTTATTTATTTCATGGGAGGAAGAGGGATCGTGACTTATTGAGAGTAGAAGAGGTTGTCCCTTAAGAGAATTATGTATAATAACTCTGATGATAATTTGTTGATTTAGATTTTCCCCTTGTCCTTCCCTACTCCATTGGATTAGTATGGAGAACATCAAAACATAAAGAACATAGTGTAAGCATGAGGTTTCCAAAATAAACTTGGATATCATGGTTCAACACATATATTTCCTTGCGCAGGGATAATATTTTATGTAATAACATCATTGAGAAAAGGGATAACCAAGATGGAGAAGAAGGTCTAAGAGTTAGCTAAATTTTATAGTGTCACAAAGCCCTTTTCTATTTGCTACATTGTCTTTGGAGTCAAAGGGACATATTTCATGTGAAGTCTTATTTAACAAAACACGAATGAAAAGACAAGACATAACAAGAAAACAAAACCAAAAGGGAAAATCAAAAGTAGGCTAGATAGAAAATAGAATGCGAGATAAAGGTTAGAAAAAACAAAACAAACTACAGAAAACAAGTGCAGGATGAATGTGTAGGTAAAATAATATGAAACTAGAATTACTCCTAAACTAACTAGCTATAAGCTCAGGGTTATGTAATGAAATTTCCAACGTAATCGTCATATCTTCTCCCAAACTAAATCCATAAATATATGCTCAATTAAAATGAATATAAAACAATGTGCAAAGGAAAAGACAGGAGCTTGAATAACTTTCACAGAAAATTGAAGGTCTTGCCCGTGAGCAAAAAAATGTGTCATAGTCACTAATTCTGCCCAACTTGTGATTTTATGTTCTCGATGAAAATTATAAATAGAAACTAAGCGTCTTTTGAATGCACCTTCATCTGTGTCATCCTTCTTAGAAAGCATGAGAAAAGACTGAAACATGTTATTAGCAAAAGAACTTGTTAAGTAGGATATGTCAAAGAAATCTTAGTTTGGATCATGAAATCTGAATCAATCCCCTTGAAAACCCCACAATCTTCGATAAGATAAATTTTCAATTAGAAGAACCGGGTCAAGATGAGAATCTTGTGAGGGAAAATGGATTTGATCATACTCGGTAGGTGTGCCAAGATGGTGAAGGCATGACATAACCATTAGCGAAGGCTAAAGTGCCTCAGTTGATTGACAAGTATTCGAATAGTGAGATGAACCATTAATATTTATTAATGTGAAACATTTTTCATTAGATATACTGGTGGGAAAATGTTAAAAGAATGATAGTTCATATTAATATCAAATGGATCATTTGTGGCATGATATTATCGGTTAGAAGATAACAAATATAGATTAGTATGAACAGATTTATGAATGCCTTGAACAAAAGAATCATCTTCCTCGCATGACAAATATAACAAACCATCTCTTTGTAACTAGTTACACACTGTATTTGCATTGTAATCATCAAAATAAGAGAAAATCAATGCCAATATAGAAAACACATGAAACTATTCAAGGTATAATGAGTGAAGAAGAATTTGATTGACCAATCACTCATGCATTCATTAGTATTCGAGAGGATATTAGATGTGATATATAAAATTATTAGCAATATAGCATTCATAAGAAAAACCAAGAGTTGACTATTCTGAAATGCATTTGATAGACATGACTCCTTCGGCCAAAGATAACTTTTCAAATGATCGACTTCACAATTCCATGCTTCCATGAGAGATACAATCTCCAAACCCAAGTTAAGTACAAGATCTTTGCATGGAGATTAATTAACTAAAAAATAATCTTGAATCCTATCAGAGTTTGAATCTTGAAATTTGGAAAGACTGAATCTGAAATAACAAACTTATATCAAGAAGGAATTCACATCCATTGAAACCATGCAAAGAAAATATTTTTCAAGAAAAACTATATCTAAATTAGTTCAAGAATCTTACTGGAGTCGCAAGATCCCAAAATAACCAGAAATTAAAGTTCCTCAACTCCCTGAAAAGTCCCGAAAATTTCAAGGATTGTAAAATCGCATTCTGAAGATTGAATCAGATCATGCATGGTATGAGAATAACTACTTTCACTGACTTCAATGATACCACTACTAACCAAATTGTAGCCATATTTGTCACTAATTTGATCGAATTTTACAAATTCAACAACCAAATTACTCAAGTCGGAAGATTCTTTTGATCCCAAATATAGAGATCTATGAGCAAGCCGATTAGGTGAGTTGTCTTCATGCAAAACAAGAGTTGATACAAGATGGAAAGGATACTCAATGATATGATTACTTTCTCCTTCATCATGGACAACCTTACAACCTTGTGTCAATTGAGAATGGAACTCATCCGATGGATAACTTGAAGAGCATCGAGTATCTTCATCGTGTGTAGATGCATCACAACCAGAAAAGCACAAGGGATAGTTGGATGAAGAGTTTTGATAAGATCATTTCCTTTAGCTGGATTAGATTCTAGATATGACTTTATCAAATTAACATCTTCTGGAGGAACCGGAATATCAGTTGGTACACTTGGGCATCCATCATCACATACATTAACAAAGCCATTATCATTAGAATGATTATTGCCCAATACTATGGATCTGAACAAATTGATTTCATTTTATTTTCTACTGAGATTAGAAGATTGAAAATCATCCAAGAATGTAAGAGCGTCATCTTGAAATGGGGGAATTTGAAAAAGAGAAGAAATATTGAAAGAATATTCACTTTTCTGCTCCTCTACCTGTGCAATGCGACTTATTTTTACCAAATCACTATTTGAACCAATTACTTGAAAATCAAGAGAGAGTGAAGAACTAGTTGGTGGAGAAAATTGATCAAGTGGGTCATGGTAAAATGAGTCATGGAATTTAGATGATAGAAGATGACAAATTTCCCTTAAATAAGTAAAATTTACAGTGGAACCCGATTCAAAATTAAGGTTAAGAGAGCTAATGTCATCTTGAGGGATGAAAGGCTTAGTCTTAAACCTAGGCTCCATGAACCATTCCAAGCTTTCCCCCATTGGATCTAAATCATGAGAGGTGGATGAAGGTTGAAGAGATGGATCGGTGATCTGATTCACATATTTCCTAACTTCATCATTAACCCGTAGAGGCACCTCGATCAGTACTGGAAAAGGATGAGGACAAGGAACAAAAGGAGTAATAGGTTCCTCCTCTGAAATTGGAGGTGTCTCATGATTTACAAGAGTTGGGGAATAAAAAACATCAAGAGGTTTTGATTCACTACGCAGAGATGTATGAACCAAATGTTAAAACCTTTTTTTAAAGAAATCCCAATCTGGGTCTTCTTCAAGAAATTCATAATAGAGGTGAAGGAATCGATAAGAGAAATCCTCAATTGATTCATTAGGCTTGATTCTTAGTTTATTAATCCTTTTATAAACATCTAAGGAATCATATATATCAATGCTAAATGAAGCTCCTTGATGAGGTTTTCAAGATAATGAATGGAAGTAGGTGGTAGAGTGCAACACCATCAGCTAAATAGGCCTTCAAGTGTGAGGCAGAAAAGAATATAAGCCACATCTTCATAGTTAATTTCGTATTATTCACAAAACGTTAGGAAAATAGATGCATGCTCAGCATTGGATATATCACCTTCACCATAAAACTTGAGTTGAGACAAGTCATGAAGAGGCTCATTGAGGATTGAATTTTACCAGGGGATAGGCTAGAAAAACACATTGGGAGTATGATTTGAGGATGATCCATTTCAGATAAGAGGTTCAAAATATACTCAATGTGCACATCTTATCATCTCACCCTCATTATAGCACCATTTTGTTGATGGTGTTGGAAAAATGTCAAACAAGGGGGTCTTCCTGATGTGAAGTTCCAATTATACCTCAGACCATTTGGAGTAGGATCCCCATCGAGAGTATCAATCTGGATGCCACTTGTCTTTGTATATTTTCCTTGGCTACAAATTTTAGCACAAGAGAGTAATACACAAGTATTTTCAGATCAGTAGGTGAGCATGCCTTGTGAAATGTTAAGTTGCGAAAAGTATGAATGTCCTTCTAACAAGAGGGAAGAGAAAAGTGGGACCTTTAAAGACAAGTAATATTATTAATCTAGAAAGGCACAAAAGCATATACATATGAATGAATTGTTGATCAACTAGTGAAATATTTCATAAGGAAGCAACGATTGTTAAATGAAATACAATGCACCTTCAACAAGATAAGTACCAAAGCCACCAAAATAGTTCCATTTCCTTAGTACAGATGAAAAAAACATACATCGCAAATATTCAAAGAACAATCTTAAAATTTTGATGAAATATGCATGAAAGCATGTTGGCTCAATGCGCTTCTAAATTAAGTAAAAGTTCCAAGATACATCAAGGTAGTCAACACCACTAGCCCTAATAGTGGAGCATTAGAGCAGTCACTCGCTCCTCCAAAATAAGTATCTTCCTCTCCAATGCCTGGTAGGAGGAGCCAAGGTGAAAAGTCCTTTACATGAGCAGTGAGGGCATATATATAACAAATGGGGTGACCATTCACATCCTTTGTGAGTCTTAGACTTCCCTCATGACTATTTGACTTCTCAATGACCTTTCAACTTCCTACATGAATTTTCATATTACATGGATGAATCTTGTACTTCCACTTTACATTACATTTCTTCAGTATTCAATTTACATAATCCACAAATGATGTGGAAAATAATGACTGGTGACCAGACATGACATGACACTGATGACATGGACAGCATGATGATGTAGCAGTGCTAAGTTGTCCTTATTGTTGCTTTGTCTTCAATAAAATATGTATCCAATACTTTGTCTTCATGAGATATATGCTTTGTTCTTAATATTTTCCCTTCAAAGAGTTGTGAATCAGATGGAGTCTTTAGTGCAGTCTTGATATTTGGTATTTTGTTGTGATCCAATGTTCTTCATCTTCTTGCTTGATGATCATATTATCTTTTCAACTCCTTGGGTGTCTCAGAGTATTGTATCCTTCTCCATCTCCTTCATCATCATCCTCTCATGACATAATATAGTACCTACGACTGCAATCTATCCATGAAAAGACAACATCATTTTGATAAAACCCTAGCCTAAGATGCTTCATGAAATTGCTTATTAGGGCTAGAACTAGTGACTAGTTGAGTGATTAACTCAAGTATTACGCAGTTCTAGAGGCCGAGGTCCAGGACTAAGGCTTGAGAGTTTGCAATGCATAGTTTAGGATGGCCAAGGTTAAAGGATTACGCATTTGAGGGACTCAAGGTCTCAAAATGGAGGCTTGATCCCTAAGGCTGCACAATACACAGTTCCTGAGGCCTGGGCAGAGGGACTACACGATTGAGCAAATCAAGGGCTCAAGATGGACGCTTGATGCTTGAGATTTTGCAATGTACAGTTCTAAAGGTCTGGGCTGAGTGAATCCATAGTTTAGGAACTCAAGAGGTGAAGCTTGAGGCTTGAAGTTGCCCAATGCACAATTCATACATGAGAACAAGCTAGGATATAATGCAATTGAGGGGTTCAAGGCCTCCATCTTGAGGCTTGAAGATTGAAGTTTCCCAATGCACAGTTCTGGAGGTAAAGATACCAGGTGATTACACAATTGTGCCGTTCAAGAGCTCAAGGTTGAGGCTTGATTCTTGAGACTTTTCAGTGCACAGAGAAGGTTGGCTGGAGGTAAGGATTGTCCAGTTCTAGAGCTCAATGACTAGGACTAAGCACTGAGACTTCACAGTGTGCAATTCTAAGAGCAAAGTTCAGGGATTTAGGGTTGAGAGTGTGCAATTCATAGTTCAGGAAGGTTGAGTGAAGTTAAGTTTCTCGGGAAGGAAATTTTCTGGATAAGGCTAATTATAGTATTAGTGAGGCTCAAGTGAGATATACAAAACTAAATCTTGATCACACACTCAAAACAGTTGATGACACAACATTGATCACTCAAAAAAAATAACAAAATGATTCCCTCAATGTAATAGGAATGCAAAATACCTCTCCAAGTGCGACTCAAAAGATACACTTTGCAACGAAAGTGATGACATTTGTGTGATAGTGCATGAAACTTTGGGAATGAGTTTAAAACATGCCTACATGACTAGTAGGACTCATCAACACAAAATTTACCCCTTAAAATAATCCAAAACTCCATTTTTGCCTGATAAGCGACACTTCCCATGCCAAAAGATGAAATTTTCTATGTAGAGAGAAAAGTGTGAAGGACACTTGCAATATGCGAACGACAGTAAAAAAACACATTCTAGATCCAAGATAACGTAAAAATGACACTAATCAAGATAAAATAAATTGAAGTCTATCTTCTAAAACATTAAAGCAACACTTGCAAAAGTGAAGGCATGCAAAAGAGACAATTTGGAAAACTCACCAAAATAAAAGTACAATCACAACCAAAGGTGAGATATTGTCAATGAAATCGTGCACTAACTATTGACATGGGTTGATCATTGCTTAGGAACAGTCTCGATGGACAGTGATATTCTTGTACAAGTTTGCGCAAAATAATGTGCTCATGGACTTGTTGTAATCTGAGCATGTGCAAGGAGGTTACTTCGACACTTATAATCCAAGAGGGAGCTTAAACATTCAACAAGGCATTAGCCAACTAAGAAGTGACTAAGGAATGACCATTCACAAGATCCTAAGTAGGCTCTAAAATTCAAGTGTAGCCAAAAGTTTGGAGCGTGTTTGTCTCAACGAAAACACAACTACATCATCAAGTCATCATCACATGTCTAAGGGAGCGTGACTCACACATTCCTCCCATGACTGCAGGTTTCATAGGCTAAATGGTGGGAAGTACCTTCAACCCTCCTAGTAGGACTAAGGTTAGCACCCTAACATGGAATCTCATTGAGCCTAAGCCATTCTTGGAGTTTCTTCATCACGTAGTTAGTTTGGATGAAGATAGCATCTACAAAATAAATACTTGTCCACACATCATAACATATGAATCAATATATTCATAACCAAAATATATTCAAATAATAGTTTCTCATCATTCATATTTTGTTGACATCTATGATATTTATCTTTAAGTACATATAGCATAGCTTGGCTACATCTAGCCAATATACCTGCAAAATAACATTCACATCAAATAGTCAAGTGTGATTACTATAATTATATCCATCTCATAAATAATAACAAATATATGGCCTTTAACATAATCACACATGCTCATAAGTAAAATATAATATGTAGAAATCTCATTCATAACATAATTCACGTTGGTATCCATGTACCAACAATATGTGCACATTTAATTAAGCATACATGAAAAAACATAATCATTTGAAATATAAATATTATGTGTAACTCTTCATAGTTATAGATAAGTTCAAAATCATTGTCTCATGAATTTGGCTAACAAAAGTAAGGATATACAAAATAAAGTTTCAAGTATTTCAAAAATCAAAACAAGTTGGGATAATTCTGATGCATGGTCTCTACGTCTTCCCAGTTAGGAAATCTAGGACTATGCTCGTCCCTTTAGACCTTAACTTGGTCCACCAAATGGTGTCTGAGTTGTCAAACCCTATGATTCATTATAGGTAATGTCTCAACCAAAATGGTTCCCTCGTCTGATACTACATTTCCTTCTATTGAAGTTTATGAGATATGTCAGTTATGTAGGATATTAGTACATATACATGAAAAACATTATGAATTTTATGCAAGTGGGGTAGCAGTGTAAGATGGTAGGCTACAGTTCCAATTCTTTCTAGCATTTTAATGGTCCAAAAAATTGAGGTGACAATTTTTCCCCTTTCAAAATCTGATGGTGCTTTTGTTTGGTATGATGCGGAAAAAAACCTAACCTCCTACTTCATAATTCCTATCCGTCATATGATCATCAACATATATTTTTTGTATAACATGTTCTTCTTTTGTCTATTTCCTATTTTTTATTACCTTCTCTTCCATCTCTTTAATTAACTCGAGCCCCACAATCACCCAATCCTCTAACCTGTCCCAACTTAATGGCGCTCTGCAAAGTCTTCCATATAATGCTTCATATGGAGGCATTTTCATTTAACTTTGGTAACTATTATTATAGGAAAATTAAAATAAAATAAAATACTTTCCCAATATGTTTTTTGGTCCATAACATACATCTGCAACATATCCTCAATTACATATTCACTCTTTCTATCTATCCATTAGTCTCAAGGTGATAAGCCATACATAAATTTAGTTGTGTTCTTAAAGTTGATCGCTTACAAGTCAAGAACCTTGAAGTGAATCATGAATCTCTATATGATATGATCTTCATAGATACTCCATGTAATCTAATAATTTCATTTATAAATACTCGAGCCACGTCAAAAACTTCATAAGTATCGTTTATGAGAATAAAATGAGCACTTTTAGTTAGCTTCTCCACCACCTCCAAAATGGAATTATTCCTTTGTTGGGTAAGAGGTAGTCGCACAACAAAATACATAGAAATCACCTCCCATTTAGTCATATGGATGTTGTATAGCTATAGGAGACTTGCTGGGTGATGATGGTCAGATTTTACCTATTGACATTCAAGACATTTTGTAATGAACTGGACAATATCATGCTTCATGCCTGCCTAGAAGAAGAGTTTCCTCATGTCAACATATATTTTATTTACACCTATATGTGCACAATAAAGTGCTCTATGGGCTTCTTTGAGGATGGTCTTTCGAATATATCCATCATCAAGGATATACATCCTTCCTTGGAATAATAACAGTCCATAATTCTCTAGTTGATGCCCCTCAAACTGGGGTCCTCTTGGGTCTTTACTTTGAAAAATGGATCTTACCTTTAAATACCAGTTATCTCCCAAGAGATGTTCTATCACACACTCCCTCAAATATACTTTAATGAGTATAAGGGAAAATATCCTTGGTCTTCTACTGAAGTAATTTTCCACTACATTTTCTTTCCCTTTGATGTATAAAATTCCAAAGTCATACTCACTTAAGAATTCACTCCAATGTCGTTGCCTATAATTTAAGTCTCTTTGAGTAAACAATTATTTCAGACTTTATTGATCGCTTTTGAGCACAAATCTTCTCCCCACAAGGTAATGTCTCCATATTTCTAAATATGGCACTACAACAACCAATACTAAATCATGTGTGGCATAGAGTTCCTCATGAGGCTTTAACTTCCTTGATGCATGTGTTATCACTCCTTTGTCTTGCATTAATACTGCACCTAATCCTTGCTTGGATGCATTGTACACACACTAAAGTATTTTTCCATGTCAGGTACTCACAAGATTGGTGCAATAGACAATAATATTTTAAGCTCAGTGAATGCAATGTCTCATTCATTAGCCCACACATATCTAACTCCTTTATGTTGGACGGTTGTAATAGGTTTTTCATTTTTTGAAAATCCTTTCTACAAACCTTCGATAATACCCTTCTAAACCCATAAATTATGCACTTAATGCACATTTTCTGATATCATCTGATCCATGGTTACTTTTACCTTCTCAGGATCCACTAAGGCCCCTTCACCATATATAATGACCCATGTAATGAATAACTTTCTGAAAGAAGTAACAATTTTGATAACTTTCCATATAATTGGTGCTCCCTTAGGCAAGATAACAGTATTTGTAAGTGTTCTTCATGCTCTTTTGCATTTTTGGACTAGAAGAGAATATCATCTAGGAATATTTACACAAAACAATTAAGGTACTTATGAAAAAACACTATTCATAAGGTTCATGAGTAATGTTGGTGCATTATTCAGCCCAAATGGCACCATTGTGAACTCATAATTCCCAAATCATGTTCGAAATGTAGTCTTAGGAAAATAATTATCCTTAATTCTTAATTGATGATAACTAGGTCGTAGATCAATTTTTGAAAAGACAGAAACCCCTTTCATTTGATCAAAGTGATCATCAATTGAAGGCATTGATACCTATTCTTTACTTTAGTTCGATTCAAGTCTCAACAGTCTATACATAGTGGCAAGAAGCCATCCTTCCTCTTAACAAAAATTACAGGCTCACCCCAAGGTGAAATACTGGGTTAGATGAGTCCTAAGTCAAAGAATTCCTTCAGATGCATTTGCAACTCTTGAGGTTCTGGAGTTGTCATTCTATAGGGTGTTTTAGCTATTGGTTTTGTACCAAGTTTTAATCTTATTTTGAGATCAAGCTCCCTTTCAGAAAGTAATTCTGGAAGTTCCTTAGGATAAGAATCTGAGAATTTGAATTGAATATTTCTCTAAGGATGGTCCCTTTTCCTTCTGTACTTCCCTCACTACATATAATTGGTAACATTTCCTTAGAAAACACTTCATTTGCAAGGTTGAAATGAAGCATAAAGAAACCTTCCTCTTAATACCCTAGCTTTGGATCGACTTCCCTTCATCATTTATGAAAATAATTATTTTTGCATAACAGTCCACTCACGATTGATGAGCTTCCAACCAATCCATCCTAATGATGAGTTCATAAGTTCTTAGGGTAGTGACACATACTTTTAACTTAGTCAAATAGACCCCTAATTCAACCACACATTCCTCAACACTTGACTCTATTGATTGTTGTCCCCCTAAATCCATCTTGACCTATCTAAAATAATTTTGCTTGTGTGTTGCCAACCCACACTTATCTAATGCATATGAAGAAATGAAACTATTAATTTCACCAAAATAAAATAATATATTTACTTCTATGGTTTTAATTGTACTTATTTACTCCACTATAATGGACTGATGTTATGCTTGCATATTATTGACTGTTGCATAGATTCTATGATTTCCTTTGGTATTTAATGATGGTGATTTTCCTCCCTTATGCACGGTAATTGATGAAACCTCTAGGCAATCACATTGGAAATGAGGTCTTCCACATCTCCAATAATTAACATATGATGCACCTTATTTTCACTAGATTCACCCCTTATTCAACTAGGCTATTTCTATGGGTTTTTTCTTGTGTTTCCCTCATCATTTGCCTTCCTCTCATATTCCTATGATCATAATTTGTTAGGTCCCTATAATACTAGTGTAGCCCCTTATTGTTATTAGTGCAACCCCCTTATTGTATTTTTGTGCCCCATATAAGCCCAGTATTGTTGTTGTTGTGCCCATACAATATTATTGTTATGTAGATATTGTGACCCCTAAGACTCCTATATATAGAAAGGAGGTCTTGTCATTTGTATCATCCAATTAGTGTTCATTTGTGTAATGTGAAGGAGGTTTCCCCCTCAAGTAGGCCTATTTTGAAGTCATTTATCTATCTCTTCTTCTCATAAACCACTTGTCACGTGGTCAATTTTTATGGAGGAAATGATAGCACATTATGAAGATAAAAAGAGAAACATCTTCTTTAGCCAATCAATAAATCTCAAACAAAAGGGTTCAACAGCAGAGCACATTGAGGACTTACAAAAATTGAATATAAGGGTAAATGATATTCCAGAGGAGCATAGGATTGATTTCTTCATAGGGACTTTAAAGGATAACATCCAACATGAGGTTTTCCTTTGGGAACCTAATTCATTGGAGAAGGCATTCAGGGTGGCAATAAAAGTGGAAAGAAAAATTATGGCAACAAGGAAGTCTACCACTCACAACTATAAAGATGAATGTGTTGTTGCTCCTAGCCTTCCACAACCTATACCACAACATTTGGAGGAAAAAAGAGAAAGATGGTTTTATTTCAGTTGTGATAGAACATACACTAAAGGTCATAAGTGTGTTGAGAAGAAATTATTTTACATAGATTGTGAAGAGGAGTAAAAGAATCAAGAAACATCAAAAGAAGATGATATACACCAAGAACCAACCCTAGCGAAAGAAGAAATGAATTTGACCCTATCTTGTAATGTATTGACACTTTATGGATATCATCCACCATCCATCACATCATCTTTAAGAGAATATTCCAAGGTTCAGGATGTGGAAGATCTCATCAAGCATCAACAACAAGTTCTCCAACTTTTGAAGGATAATCTCATTTTGGTGGAGAATCAAATGAAACAAAACCCATACCAACATTGCAGTGAAATAATTTTTGATGTAGGTGACTGAGTATTTTTACAACTACAACCATACAAACAGAAGCCCCTCAAGAAAGCTAAGAAGGATAATAAATTATCACCAAAGTACTATGGCCCTTATAATATGTTGCAAAATATTGGTACTATGGCATACAAATTGGAGCTCCTACATCTTCCTGAGTGCACCCAGTTTTCCATGTTTCAGGCTTAAAGAAGGTTATAGGTAACAAGCTCCCATTTCAAACAATATTTCTGGAACTTGATGAGGAAGGAAAAATCGTATTAGAACCTAAAGAAGTCACGGAAATAAGAACTCGACAACTACAAAATCGATCAATTTCAGAATATCTCATCAAGTGGAAGAACTTAGCCGCTAAAGATTCTACATGGAGGATGAGAATTTTATCCAAAAGCATCCAAAACTACTCAAGTGTTGAGGACAAATTTTTTTTGAAGGAGAGGGGCATGTTAGGTCCCTATACTACTAGTGTAGCCCCTTATTGTTATTAGTGCAACCCGCTTATTGTATTGTTGTGCCCATATAGTCACCATATTGTTATTATTGTGCCTCATAAAAGCCCACTATCGTTGTTGTTGTGCCCTTACAATATTATTTTTATGTAGGCTCTAATTATATTGTGATCCCTAAGACTCCTATATATGAAAGGAGGTCTTGTCATCTGTATCATCCAAGAATTGTTCATTTGTGTAATGTAAAGGAGGTTTCCCCCTTGAAGAAGCCTATTTTGAAGTCGTTGATATATCTCTTCTTCTATTTTATGATATGGTTTCATAATAGAATCACATGCTCGAATCTCCATAGCAAAACATATATGTCTGCATTGCATTAAGTTTATTAGTATAATGGTCATTATAACTTATAAAAATCATTATTGTATTAAACGAAAAAATTAGAAATATAAACCTTAAATTAATAATTGCAAAAGATGTATCATTATAAGTTATAATAATTATAAAACAGGAAGGCAGGAGCAGGAGGGGTTCTTTATAATCTCGAAGAAAAAAATGAAACAAATTTCACTTGGAAACTGGGGAAAGCCTTAAACAACCAAGTTGAAGCACACTTGTATTGGAAAGGCCTGAAAATTAGTATCTCCAAAGGCATTAAAAAACTGATTATTTTCAGTAACACAGAGATGGTAATTCAAAAAATACATAAGTCTCTCCATAAACGAACATCTTATAGACTTCAATCCCTCTCCCTTAATTATAAGTATTATGAATTTACTCATTAAATTAGATGAATAAAAAATTATTAAATTTATTAATGTAAAAATTATTAAATTTATTAATTATTAAATTATTTTATATATATATATATTTCAAATTTTATTGAGCCTAATGTGTATGTTGTTTTAACTTCAAATTGACACATAATTACAGTTTGAAACTTGTAATTAAATCTCAGACTTAATTAGTCATATTTTTATTTTAAATTTGAAACAAAATTTTAAAAATCAGAGTCTCTGTTGTGAATGGTTAGACAGATATTCTACTTACACACGAAATTTAGTTTATGAGAAGAGGGGTGATGAAGCGGATTTGAACTCGGTTTAATGGTCTAAAATAGATGTAGAATTGATTCCAACACTCAATTTCAAATTTAATACAATTCTTAAAAACCTGGAAAAATAGTTTTTTGCAGTTGAAAACATTCACGTGGATGAATTAATTTATAAAGGTATGAGAAATAATTTTATGGGGGTGAAATTTATAAAGGGGTGAGTATATATATTTATATAAAATTTATTTGCTATTAATATATTATATCATAATTAATGTTTTATGTCTCTTTTATTACGCAGGAAACTTAGGAGACTTAGGAGGGGACTTTAATAATTTGTAAACTAAAGACTTTGAGCGGGAACCAATTGGAGGGATGGAATACATATTTCATTTAGAACAAATAATAGTTAAGTGTAATTTTATTTGAGAAATTTATGAGAACTAAATGGGAAACTAATTCTCAATCATATAAAAGAAGATGTAAGTATTCATTTGTGGGATTCTAGAAGGAGACAGATTAGACGACAGTAAGCTAGAGATTAAGACTTATTATTCTACAAACATAAGGCACTTGTTGCAATGATTCTTGTCATTGTGACTCTGAGGTTTTGATTAATAATATCATGATTCATTTCTTTTCTTTTTCTTCCTATATGTTCTTCTTAACTTAGGGTTTATATTTACTGGTTTATTGTGCAAAATTGTTGATTTAACCTGATTTTGACTTATTATTCTACAGACATAAGGCACTTGTTGCAATGATTCTTGTCATTGTGACTCTGAGGTTTTGATTAATAATATCATGATTCATTTCTTTTCTTTTTCTTCCTATATGTTCTTCTTAACTTAGGGTTTATATTTACTGGTTTATTGTGCAAAATTGTTGATTTAACCTGATTTTACAGCATCCTTGAATACATAAAGTGATTTAAATGCTTTGAATACATGATATTTAAGGGTTTTAAATCATATTTGAGTTTATTTGTTATAGATCGAATCCAAAATGATACATGGTATCTAGGTTTTATCTGCACATTAAACTTGAATGCCATAAAAACTAGTTTTCTATTTTATTTATCTTTTAATTTTATTCTTGTTCCTCATTATATTGATTGAGAATAACTTGAATTGATCGTGTTCTCTAATCATTCACATAAATTTGATTTAATCTTTCTCCAGTATTTATTATTTAGAAATTATTAAATCAAATACTCTAATTGTTTTTTTTCGGGATAAACTGGTAATGATACTTGAGGTCATATTACTTTAGTTGCATATTTTAATTGGATACATTTAAGCCAGTTTATTCTAATTTCCTTTTTATTTTAATTCTAGTTCTCATTAACCCTCGTCTTGCGTGAATTATGATATATTATTCAACCCTCATTTTTTCATAAATGATATTTTATTTTAATAAGTCTCATACAGTGTGTGCCTACCACCTTTCTTTCCCTAAAAATTTATTTTATTTAAAAACACTCATATCATTAACATGGTCATATTTATTTGTGCAATTAGAAAATCTATTTAAATTGCATCAAACACAGGGAATACCCCCTAAGGTAGAGGGAGGTCAGCCCTTGTCACCTGAAGAAAGAAGATTCTTATAATTTTGAGTGAATGTGTTCCTAGCTTGTTCTTTGTTAATAGAACAATCCAAGAACCAACACAACCCTTTTGTCATTATGTGATTTTCTTGAAAAGGAGCTCCTCCCTCTCCCGCTTCTTCCTCTGTTGAAAATTCCTCGCAAGTTCCACTTATTCATGTTAGATCCTAATGAGACCATAGATACAACATTTACTTCCGTTGGATTCCTTTCTTTTTCTCCCTTTGGAGTAAACCTACCACCATAAGGAGGTGGCCTGGAACTCCTTCCCCTGAAGAAGTTTTGAAGGTTCATCCCTAGAAATCATGGTTGTGGAGATTTCGTCAGCCTAATTCCCACTTTGATCCATACATGCTCGTTTACATAAAGGGAACATTCAACTGCATCTACAACTAAAAATGGCCTCCATATTCTGACCATAGCCATGATTCATGGGTTTATTCCATACACAAAACACTCAGCTTGGCCTTCGTCAGTATCTAGATAGGGAATAAATTTTACGAGTTCTAAAAATGTCATGTCGTATTCATCCATTGTTTTGTTCCATTGGACTAACACGTGAAAATATCCTTCTTGTTATTCTAGAAAATAGGGTGGCAAATACTTTGCATGAAATCTTTCCTCAAACAATTCCCAAGGAACGTTGCTTGATGTGAGATGTAGTTTTTTTTCTAGATTTCCCCACAAAATTAAAGCACTTCCTCTTAGTTGGACTATAGAGATATTCTTATTTGAGGTAGATTCATATTCCTTTAGTGCATAACACCTTGTCATACCTTCCAACCATGCTTCAACACATTCTCTAACTCGCCCTCCTGAAAACTTTGGGATTGTAATCTTTTGCAACTCCCTAGAGATATCCTCATTAGGTTGTTTATGATATGAGCCCTTACATCAATCTAGTTTCCTTCCTCAAAATGAGGTCATTCCTCCTCAATAATGGTTATTCGCAGCCCTTTTAGTATTTCCAATATTTCTTCCAGCATGTGCATTATAATGGCTTTCTCAAGTGTCGTAGCGGTTGTTGTTGGCAGCAACAGTGCTACTGGTTAGCCTTGACGTAAACATCTCTCTACCATTATAGCCTTGTTCTATTTACATAAAACGATTATGAGTACTTGATGTGTAGACTTAGTTGAAAAAATATTACATCATAAACACAAGCTCATATGCAGGTATAGTTTTTCTACTATTATTACCTACAGGAAGGTGTTACTAATACTAAGGTAAAGGAGGGTGGTATCGCTACCTCCTTGTCCTAATTTGGAGGGTAATATTCTCAATTATTCGATTGATTTATGCCTACGTGTTAAAATATGAAAATATGGTCAAGTTTCACTTTGTAAAACTCATTTGATCCATATGATGATTGCATTGAATTCTATTTTTTAGAGAACCAAAGTCAACCTAAATATCACTCAAAACAGATAAGGGAAAGTGTACTTAAGAAGAAAATCCAACGTGTGCATATTTGATAAGGTCGGCCCTAAAGCAAAGTGGACACCCTTGGAAGGATACAAATACAAGTGACCTCTACCTCATTTGGATATCATCATGGGACACTCTTCTATCTTTGCTTTTACCTCGCACAGGTATGAGGTTTATCCACGGAGGAATGGGTTTGCTCAAAGATGAAATTGCAGGGTCTGAAGCTCACATTTTTTTTATGGTTTTGGGCCTCAGTTGCAAACATAGGAAAAATACTACAGTCACTTTCTACCAGGCTCATATGTGTGACCAAAGCATCCTAGTCACATGTGACCTACATCTAGGGTTTCAGAATCTTAGTTGTAGACTATAGGCACTCACTTGTATGCTCCAAAGAGTGACGGGAAGCTTCTCGGTCACATGCATGCCTCCTCCTCCAAGAGACCAGGACCTAAATGATGGAATTTTAGCTGTCCAAATATTTCTCTTAGTTAACACAGTGTTTAGAAGTTGACCACAGACTGATAGTTCATTACAGGCTTCAGAATCAGGATTTTGAGTATAAGCAGTGTTGGGTTCATTTCATGGATGTTGTAGTTTATTTTGATGAATAGTTTATGAATGAATATATAGATCATTTTACTCGCTTTTGTTGAATCATTCGATGACAATATAATAAGAAAAATAATTTGAAATGGTTTTCCCCATAGTGGGTTTTTCCCTGGTCTCCAACCAATCCTAGTGTCTCTATGTTTGAATGCTTTTCATCTATTGTTCCTTTATGTTTTGTTGCATTGATGATGATGCCATTGTTATTTTTATATAATTGCATATGCTTCTCAATAGTGATGTAATTCTAAATAATGTTTTGATGTTATGGGGTGAATGTAATGTGTTAGTGATGAAATTCAACTATCAAAGCAAAGAACAATATAGCCCTAAGAAAAATTAACATGGTATCAAAGTTGTGTTGAAGAAAATTCATGGAGATCACCCCTTGAATGACATCATTGATGGATCCAAGTAGAGGATGGTGGAGACCTAAAATAATTCTAGGGTTTGCAGAAAACTTTAGGAAATTTAGTTATTAAGGTTTCATGGATATTATGAGGTTAGGCTTTGAGAGGAACCCTAGTTTATGGAAAATATTTTAGATATGTAATCTAGAAACCTAGCATGATCAAAGTGAATATGTTCAAGCACTTGTGTCAAATTTGATGATGCCCTAGATGGGGTAGTCTCTATTAGGCATGGTTGCTCATAGACTTGGTTGAAATATTGAAGGCAACATTTTTATATCGATAATGGATAGTGATGGCTCTTTGAGGTTGGTTCAAGAGGGAGATGATCACCTCCCATTAAAGATAATTACTTTTCAATTTATGATGCACCATTATGTCTTTACTTTTTTTTAGAATTATTGATTTTATTATTGTATTACTTATACTTCTTGCATGTATATTTGATTATTTTGATGCTTCTAACTTCTTTATGAGATATGATAAGTGGATCCTTTTTGAGGATCATAGCTAGTGTAGGAATAGACACCTGACGGAAAGGTGAAAAACCACTACAAGCTTCCTATGTAAGATAAGAAGGTGCACAGGTATTTGAATACTACAAGGTATAGTGTTTCAATGTTATGTTTCAAGTGTAATATTGAATGAAAAGGTAAGCCTTAAGGTATGATGAGAATGTCTCATTCACAAATGGTTCATGCATATGAAAGTGATTTGGATTCATGGTTCTTATAATAACATGGTGCACTTGGTAATAAACAAGTAACTTACTCTTTAGACATGATGAACTTCTTGATTCTATGAAGTTACTTAATATTTATCTTTGATATAGTTGTATACTTGATGTTTGGCTAACATCTATCATTTTGGATATCTTGATTCTAGTAGGTGGTAACTTGATACTATTGATATTGTTTGTGAAAAGCATGGTAGCCGTGATGATATAAGTGTAACAGTGAGATTGATATTCTGGATCTTTTGTTGACCATGGTTATGTTTTGATGTGTTTAGTAATTATAACATATGGTAAAATTGAATGCCCTGACTTGATGGATTGAGTCATGTGACAAAGAAGTAATGTTGTGATCATGATTCTTGAAGTTTACTCCTATTATCTATTTGACATTAACCCTTGATGACAAATTGATGTCATGATAAATAAGTTGATGATAACATGACATAACCATGATCTAACAAACCTGCTGATGCATGATAATATTATAGACATGTTGATAACTTGAATAAAGATGACTGAAGTGGATTCTCATTTAGAGGGAGATTCTCTCCATAAGATCCTTACTCCTATTACCATTGGCATTATATTTATATTATTTACTGTTGAAATAAGATTTATGGACATGAATAGACAAATATCTGACATTGTTGATATGCACCAAAGTTCTAATTCGAGAAGAGAGAGTTTTCCCTTACTCTAAGCCTCAGTCACACAGAAGCAATCTTACATGTGTGACTATAGCCTCTCAGTTGCATGGAAGTAAGTTCACGGTTATGATTGTAGTCTCCCAACCACAGAGAAGAAGGCCAGTGGATGCGGTTATTCCTGCAGGACATAAAAATGAAGTTTTGTGCATAAAATTAGATGTTCACCTGAAGGATGTCAGTCCTACAAACATGAAGCAGACAAAAAAAAGTTCTATGAGTAAGGAAGTCTGAATGTTTATTATAATATGAATATGTAGACTAAACTTGTGTTTGCAGGTGATTAGGATATGCATATAGATATATCATTATGATTTAACCATTGAAGTTTGTGCTGCAAGAATTTGACTAGATTTGGCTAATTGATATATATGCAAAATGTTTGGAGTTTTGACATGATACTGACTTATAAATTTTACTTGATCATTGAGATATGTTATGGACTATAGATATCACTATGATAGAAAATTTTGGATTTGACCTGATGACTAATGATTTTATTTGATGACTAATGATTTTCCTTGATAGCAATGTAATATGGGCATAGTGACTTTCAGTGACTAATATTAGTATTCAATAATGGTTTTGTATTGGCATACTTGTTCTTAGCACAATTGTTGAAGTATTGACAGTTGTGATTCATTGCGAAGTAATCTCACAATAAATTGATGGAACCTATTCTTAGTATATGCATTTGCACCTAGTGAATTATATTATGATAATGAGGATGACTTGATGAAGCTTGGTTTGATAATTAAATGACAACTTGTTGGAATAATAATAGATGAAGTCATGACTTGATGAGAGCTCTACTTGTCACCTGGTCTAAAGAATCTGAAACTTTGATATTGATGATTTTGATATTAGTTATGATCTGCCATCTAAACTTTGATAACATGACTTAGTAGATTTGATTGTACAATATTGATTTATGTAAGACTAAACATAATGGTTTGGTAAAGTGTTATGTTTGCAGAGAGCATTGTATGAAGCAAGCTTCTTGATCTTGATGTGTCTGCATTGATAGTTATCTGGTGAAGCCAAGATGATGTGTTGATCCAAACCTCTACTTCATAAGTGTTCCAAGGTATGACTTTGATTTTGGTTTTGGTTTTGGTTTTATATGTTGACGGTCTACTGTTGAGCCTCTGATGATCTAAGTAAGAGGGAGATGGATTATGAAGCTCAAAATAATGAATCATGGCATGATGAATCGATTTTTGAAGTTGGGAAAATAAAATCTATATTGCAAAGCTATTGAAGAAGTGTTGGAAAGTGGAAATACAAATCCTTGGACACTCTGATTGAATTTCAAGAAGTTATGAAGAGATATTGTTGAACTCAACTTGGCAACTAACATTTGATTGAAGCATTGATGTTTCAATTGAACACATGTTTGTATACATATATTTTGTACATATAACTTGATTTGGTTCATGATTAAGCCACTTCATACACATAAAGTTTCCATCGAGCACTCTTTGATATATTTGCATGGTTTGAACAATTTTTGGACTAAGACATTCTTCCTCTGATACCTGATTGCATGGATGTACTGATGTTGTTTGGGATTATTATTGATGAGCGCATCTGGGTGATGCCTTAGTATGATATCTACCATGATATGAGAGGTTCGTAGCTTTAAGCATGACCAAGGTTGTGTACAAGGTTGCTAGCATGACTAGCTATGAGGTAGGATGAAGAAGCTTTTTGGAGAGATGTTTGAGAAAGTTATGAATATGACATGGATGCATTTCGATAAAAAAGAGTGGGATCTGATTGGAAGAGAATGCCATATATACCTAGGACCGAAATACCTTCACATATTGGTACAATTTTGACGTACAAGACAAGATTAGGCTTGTGGTTGGCACCTCGTTGAGAGGGAGGATGACTATGGTATCCTATTTATGATATGTATATTTTTTTCTAATATGATATTTAATTTGATGTCCTATATGAATAGGAGGAAAATTCTATTGAGACATGATGACTATCATATATGAGCATGATGATATGTTGATGATCTACAAAGATCATCAATAATCGAGAACACTAAGCCAACTCTTCCCCCTTTTCTAGGATCCCAGGGTGAGGAATTGAGATAAAGGGCTCCTAGGGTTGAGGGATCTCTAGAAAATAGGGTCGTAGTTGTTGCTCCCCTATATGTTACCCATAGGGCTGGAGATGTTTCTCCCCTATCTTGGTCTTTGCAGAGAGTACCTTGGGGGGGTCATACCCACAAGCTAGGATTGTTGGGATTATCGATCCCGTTTGGCCAACAAGTTGAGAGTGTACTTGGGAGAGTTGATCCAAGTGGATATTGGTGGCCACCCACCTATTCCACTTATACCTCCATTCGGTTTCATATGTTTCCTTGTTTATTTCAACATTTACTATTTTTAGCAGTCTTTTGGGTCCTGAACTTTCGAAGCAGTTTTGAACCCTTAAACAACGTTTTTGAGGTCCACTATAGGCCCATAGCCTTAGTAAGGGGCTTGTAGAAAATCCTATAGTACTCATAGAGACCTTTCCAACAAGGTATCATATGTGCCAAACAGAGATAATATGACCAAGTTATGACCTCAGGAAGTTGGCTCCCAACTAACCCCAACGCAACCCACAAACTCTTAGTGTTATATCTCCTGGGGTTAGGGTTTTGGTTGTTTAGGGTTTTATCATGTTTTTCAATAATAAATATGCCCTTGGGCCTCATTGTAACATAGTTCAGAGGCATGTCGTCGACACATCTCTTCTCATAGATAAGCTACCATCGCCCAAGATAGTCATATTTATGTTCTGTTTGTAAGCATATTTCAGTATTTGATATTAATGAAATGAAGTGTTATTTCTATTACTTCTCTGTATTTATGGTTAATATATAATTTGTTGTGTTCTTTTTTAATTTCTGATCAGTGGTATCAAAGCAGTCTGATCTTTCTCTGTTTTTCTTTGCATGTCCCCGATGAGGTCGAGATATAAGGAGTTAGGGCTCGAACTGGTTGAACCTTTGCAAGACCAGCCTCGCAAATCCTGATGACCTCCCATGGTGCAAGAGAAGAAAGACGAGGGGGAAAGAGATCCTTTTAAAATACTACTTGAAGAAGCTCTCGAGTGACAAAGGAACGCGATGATGGAAAATTTTTCCCAGATCCTTTAGCGGCTACCTAAAGTGATGCATCTTCTTCCAGCAACTACTCTGGAAGTGCCACACTATTTAAGGTACAAGTTAGCTTTGACATCCCCATATTTGAAGGTCAAATAGATGCGAACGCCATAGATAAATGGTTACATCTTCTAGAAGGATATTTTTCTCTTCATAATTTTTCCACCCGGGAAAATATTACTTATGCACTTCACAAAGTCGCCCCCCACGTCAAGGACTAGTGAGAAACCTAGTGTGAGAAGAAATATGAAATTACACCCTCACTATTTTTAGCTACACCCACTCGGAATTAATTCTGAGATGCCATCAAGGAGTGTAACTACCCCGTCAGGAGATATGAGGATAAATACATAAAGTGGACCACACTACAAGAGAGAAGAGACCAAGCAGTGCCGAAGTTTACCAATGTTTTCCACTCCCTTTGCATGAAGTTGGGTATCAAGGATTCTAAGAAACATTTGGTACTCAAGTACCGTGACTACCTACACAAATTTATCTAGCTGGATGAGATTGAGTTCCTGGATATCTCCTCGCTTGGCATGGCATACCGGTACTCTGTCAATATTGAGCAAAAGTTTAAACACAAAAATCAAGACTTTGGATCTGCAAATCTGAAGCAAGGGAAAGGTGCCCCCAAACCATAGAACAAAGGGAAAATCCAAGGTGGGGTGGCCCAGGATAACCCACCAGAGCCATAAGGAAATAAAAACACCGCAAAGACAAATAAGGAAACGAGAAAGTGGTGTGAGTTCCATAAGAGCTCCACTCACAACACAAGTGAGTGTCGGGGCAAGCAGTGACTGGCAAATCGGCTGAAGGCTTCTGAGTCAGACACATGTTCTAACTCTGAGTTAGAACCCAACAAGCGGAATGAAAATGGAATTAGATCATTGATGCAGAGCCCAATGTCACTATTCCCACCATCATTATCCAAAAGATCGAGCCTGAAGATCCAAATGAGGTGAAACATCTATTCCACTGACAGATGTCGGTGAAGGGTTATCTGTTATAGTTCATTATTGACAACAGGAGCCAAAAAAACCTCTTTTCTGTAGATTTCATGAAGTGGCTGGGTCTACCGACTACAGTACATCCACAGTCATACACCATCGGATGGCTTCACCAAAAATTAGATCTTTACATCATCCAACAATGTCGCCTTCCCTACAACATCAAACCCTTCATAGATGAGGTATTGTATGATGTTTCTCCTCTTGAAGTATGTGATGTATTATTAGGACAACCATACTTGTGGAAGCAGAATTTTGTATATGATTCTAGACCTCACTCTATTATTATTTCTTTGGGTAGTAAGTTATATAGGATACCGAAGGTAGCCCCACCTACCACCATCTCTTTGATCTCTACTAAGAAATGCAGTAAGGTCATCTCCCAGACTGGGAAATTTTTTTTCTTTCTGATTCACTCTCAAAGTAAGGGGAAGGTTGTAGCCACATCCATGGCCCTTGGGAAGGGTCCCTACAAGCAGCAGAAGCAGGTGGATACGATCGTGGAATAATACAGAGACATCTTCTTCTCACCCATATGGGTACCCTTGCAATGTCAAGTCAAGCATTCGATCGATTTGACTCCCAGAGCACCTCTAACCAATAGGCCAATTTATTGTCGATCCATTCTGGAAAATGAAGAGATCAAGTGGAAAATCTAGGATTTTATGCAAAAAGGGCACATCCAACCAAGTTCCTTGCCTTTTGGGAGCCCGATTGTACTAGTACAGAAGAAGGATGGGACCTAGAGGCTCTACATTGATTATTGGGCATTAAACAAAATCACTATCAGGAACATGTATCCAATCCCATGGGTTGATGACCTACTAGAACAACTCAAGGGGGACAAGTATTTCATCAAGATCGATCTGAATTCTAGTTATCACAAAGTTCCAATAGATCCCATAGATGTATGGAAGACCGCCTTTAAATCCAAGGAAGGCCTTTTTGAATGGTTGGTTATGCTCTTTAGGTTGAAAAATTCCCCTGCTACGTTTATGAGGCTAATGGATGACATATTGCAGCCTTTCACCAACTCGTTCATGGTGGTTTCTCTAAACGATATTCTCATCTTCAGAAAGAGTTTGGAAAAACACTTGCAACACTTTTGACAGGTCCTTCAAACCCTTCAGTAGCACAAACTATGTGCCAACTTAGAGAAAATGCATCTTTGGAATGAGCCAGGTCCAATACATGGGTTACCTCATAGATGAGTGTGGTGTGCATGTGGACCTGACTAACATCCAAGTCATTCAGGATTCGCCAGCCCTAACCACTCTAATGGAGCTTCGTAGCTTTTTGGGCCTTGCAAATTTTTATTAGAGGTTTATGTTTGGATTCTCCCATATTACTTGGTCTTTGAGTTAGATTACTAAGGGTGGGGTGAAAGAAACGTTTTCTTGGTCTAAGCCCAACATAAGGCATTTGCTGAGTTGAAGCACCGCCTATGCTCTACACCAATACTCACACTGTCAAACCTGCAACAACCATTTGAAATTTAGACGGATGCCTCAAACTATGCTATTGGTGCAGTCTTCACCCAGCATGGGCATCGAGTGGTCTATCATAGTGAGACACTTTTTGATACAATTCGGTAGTACCCCACTTATGATGAAGAGATGTATTCCATCGTGCAAGCTTACTGATAGTGGAAGCACTACATTCTAGGGAAGGAGACAGTCATTCACAACAATCACCAACCTCTTCAGTTTATACAAACACAAGGGAAGTTGCAGAACAATCGCCATCAAAAGTGTTATACATATCTCCAACAATTCCACTTGAACATTAAATAGAAAAAGGGCAACATCAATCATGTTGCAGGCTACCTCAGCTAGCCCTCATTTGCAACACTGACTACTATTCTCAACTCTTGTGGTCATGAGACCTTTGGATGGTCACAACTATACAAAAATGACCCAAAGTTTGCCTCCACATACCAAATGCTTGTATATGGAAACAAAGTTCTTGATTTCCACATCCAAGACACATTATTATGCTACCCTTTGTGTTCCTTCAAGCGAGCATGCCAAGCTGATTTTGGAGGCACACTAAAGTCAAGTCACAAGACACTTTGGTGTGGAGAAAATTGTGTTTGTACTGCAAAATTAATTTTATTGGCCCAAAATCCGACTAGATGTTGGGAAATATATCAAATCTGACACTGCCCGCCCCATCACCAAGCTAACAATCAAAAAGCAAGGCTTGTACACTCCTTTTCCTACTACTAGCTAACTGTGGGAATCCATCTCAATGGACTATCTGTCTAGTCTCCCTTCTAACAAGCATGGTAATGACTGTGTATTTGTGGGCATGGACATGTTTTTGAAGATGGTTCTATTGGCAGCTTAAAAGAAGAGTATCACCGTAGAGGAAACTACCAAACTCTTCTTTGAATGAGTATGGGTACATTTTGGGATCTCATAGACCATTATATTAGATTGGGAGAGCAGGTTCCTAAGCACATTCTAGTCAAGCCTTTGTACACTATTAGACATCAATATCACCAAGCCGATTGCCTTCCATCCCCAAACTGATGGCCAAATGAAGGTCATCAATAGGATGATAGTGCACATACTTCACATGTACAACTACAAGCATCCTCGAACCTGGGATGAGAGCCTTCCATATGTGTAGCACAATTATAATATATCTCTCCATAACTCGACTGGTCACAATCCCTTTCAAGTGGTTATAGGATTTCAACCATTGTGTCTGAGATATGTTTCCATGCATCATGCGACTACACAGACATAATCCACACATGTATTATCTAACGCTGATAAAGTGACCATATTTATTGAATGCATCCAACACATCCACCAACATTTTCACGACATCCTAGAGAATTCAAATGCCAAGTACAAGAAACGACATGATCAACATCGGGTGCCACACAAGTTTCAGGTGGGTGACAAAGTTTGGTTGTATTTGCAGAAATAACGCCTCACCAGTGCCCATCGAAAGCTCAGGCCACTCTAATATGGTCCTTACACCATTACCAAGGTTGTGGGAGACAACACTTTTGAGCTTAGCATTCCCCCATTCCTTGGCCTACACCTAGTGTTTAATGTGGACCACCTTTAGCCATACTTCCCACCATTACTAGACAATTCAAATATTGCAAAACAACTCACACCAACAGAGTTAAACCCAAACTACATGGAACAACCCACAATTGATCATATTATGGACACACAAGTCAAGAACACTCGTCAATAGAAGATCCAACTATATTGGGTTGTCAAAGATGGCCAACTCCTGCACTAGGGCAAGTGGCTCACTACGAACCAGGTTCAACAAAAATTTCATCACCTCATGGAGGCTCTGCACACAATGGGGACCATTTCTTCCTAAGGGTGTAGGAATGATTCGGGTGGATATTGGTGGGCACAAACCTATTCCACTTAGACCACCAGTCGGTTTCATTTGTTTCCTTGTTTATTCTAGCATTTACTATTTTTAGTAGTTTTTTTGGTTCATGAACTTCTGAAGCACTTCTAACCCCCTAAACGTTGTTCTTTTTAGGTCCACTGCAGGCCCATAACCATAGGTTGGGGCATGTGGAAAATCTTGTAGTGCTCAAATTTACCTTTCCAACAAGGTATCATAAGCACCAAACGAAGATAATATGTGTAAGTTATGACCCCAAGAAGTTGGTTACCCAACTAACCCCAATGGGGGGCCCACAAAATCTTGGCGTTACATCTCTTGGGGTTAGGGTTTTGGTGTTTAAAAGCATGTAGCCGCCACATCTCTTCTTAGAGATAAGCTACCATCACCCAATCTAGTCTTATTTTCATTATGCTTGTAAGCATATTTTAGTATTTGATATTAATGAAATGAAGTGTTATTTCTTCTGCATCTATGTATTTATGGTTATATCTGTAATTTGTTGGTTCCTATTTAAGTTCGGATCAGGTGTACAACCCAAGTTGATTATGATGCAGGTGTTCTACAATATAAATATTGAGGGTCAATATTGGGAAGATTGGTAGGCAATAGGATGGGTTGAGTAGTAGCTCCCATATATCACCTATTGCTTGATATGGGGCCATAGATGTTTAGCTCCCCCACGAAATTATGGGTTGAGATATGCTCCCTGATATGGTTCTAGGTTCAGATGTTCTCCCTAATGATATGCTCTCTAATGTTGTTCCATATTGAGCTAAGCTCTTTGATGTTGATGTGGGTCATAGATTTATCTCCTCACTAATGTTTCCCAGGTGGTGGCATTTAGCTCCCAACTGACAGAGATTCTGGGTGGTAGCAGTGGCTCCCCGATGGATAAAGAGTGGTAATTGAGCTCCCCTCCGATGTCAAATTCTTATTCTTTTAGATTCGAGAGTATTCAACATATGAGCAAGGACAATCAAGATATAAGAAGGAATAAGAAAGAGATGAATTGAGATGATCAGTGAGGATACGTGATGATGAGATACTTAAGACTGGATATGATTTGTTGACAAGATATTCATGACCTGATGCAAGTGGAATTCTGCCTAGTTGAGAGGGAGTGTTAAAATATAAAACTGCGGTCAAATTCCACTTTGGATAGCTCATTTGATGGAGATGATGATTGCATTGAATTCCTCTTTTCAAGAGAACCAAAATCGACCTAAATATCACTCAAAATGAATAAGGGAAAGTGTACTTATGAAGAAACTCCCACATGTGCATATTTGATAAGGTCGACCCTAAAGAAAAGTGGACAACCTTGGAAGACTATAAATCCAATTGACCTCTCCCTCATTTGAATATCATCATGATACACTCTTCTATCTTGGTTTTTGGCGCGCATAGGCCCAAGGCTTGTCTGCAGAGGAACGAGTTCACTCAAAGATGAAATTGCAAGGTCTGATAGGATTTTGGCCCTTAGTCGCAAGCACAGGACAAAGAGATATCGACTGCAATTTCTATCTACCAGGCTCATTCGTGCAACTCAAGCATCCTAGTCGCATTCACAACTCATCCTTTGTATGAACGGAATCTATGGTTCCATAATCTCAGTTGCATACTGTAATTGCTCGCTTGTAGGCTCTAGAGAGCGACCGAAAGCTTCCCAATCGCGCGCATGACTCATCCTCCTTGCAACTGAGACCTAAACGGTGGAATTTCAGTTGTACGAAGGTTTCAATCAGTGAATGTAGCATTCAGTAGTTGACCACAAATAGTGATAGTTCATTACAACCTTTAGAATCAAAATTTTGAGTATAAGCATTGTTGGTCCATTTCATGGTTGGTGTAGTTGTTTTTTATGAATAATTTTATGAATGAAGATATGGATCATTATACTCTCTTTTGCTAAATCATTCAATGATAATCTAATAAAAAGAATTTGAAAAGGTTTTCCCCATAGTGGGTTTATCCTTATTCTCCGACCAATCTTGGTGTCTCTATGTGTGAATGATTTTCTCCTGTTGTTCCTTTATGTTTGTTGTGTTAATGATGATGATATTTTGCTTTCTATATAACTACATATGTTTCCGAATAATAATGTAAATCTTGATAATGTTATGATGTTATGGGGTGAATGTAATTTGTTAATGAAGAAATAAACCTATCAAAGCAAAGAACAATATAGCCCTAAGAAAACTTAACACTGAGGTCATAAAAATCCTAATTTATTAACTAGTCTCATTCTAATATGGATTTATTAATTACATTAATTAATTAATCTAATTCCACACATTATATAATTTAAATAAATTAGCCAACCCATGTTAATTTACCTCATAATCACATCCCAGAAAAAATAATATCACCTATAAAATTTGTCTATCGGTTTGAATGTTTAACATTATAATTACTACAAAAGTACCATTCAACAATAGTATCATGATTATTTTCTCTAAACCTTGACCTAACATGTTATTGTTCAATATATTTAAACAGTTAAAAAGTACCATAACTAATTGCCTAAATTGTGCATATAAATAATTTGCCTTTCCTTAACGCTTCTCTTAAAAAATTATATCATTTATCAAATTAAATGGCTTTCTAATTTTTTTTATATCATATATAATATAACCATCCAAAATGAATGATTGACTTTATAGCCACTATAATAAATTACTTACAATCCATTCATATAACAAAAACTTTATAAATTTATAAAAATATTATATATAATAGTAATAATAATAAAATAATTCCAAACATGTCTTTCTACTATAAGACTTTTGGCCATATGGATAATGTATCGTTATATTTTACTACACTAGAAGCCTATGAAGTGTAGATGGATGGTACAGTGTATGTGACTATATTTCAATATGTATCATGTGAAGGGTTCTAAAATTTGTATGTTAATCTCCATGATTGTGTATGATTATGTGTATGAGTACAACCTTTCTTTCAACTTCATATATGGGTATACTACCTAGCATCCATGATTGTGTATGATTATGTGTATGAGTACAGCCTTTCTTTCAACTTCATATGTGGGTATACTACCTAGCATTTTACACTAGGGTTTCTATTACAAACAAATAAGTGAGTTTAGTTGGTCCACTTCTTGGCGAGTTTAGTTCTAGACAAGACCACTTCCTAGCGAGTTTAGTTGGTCCACCTCATCACTGGAACATGGCTCCATTATGAAGGTTGGGACCCATGGCCTTATTACGTGGCTCTTTGGTGCACCTCCCTCCCTCAATGGCACATGGTCATCACATGGGTTTCCGGATGCACGGTTGAGATTAAATGAAAGGATCCAATGACTGAAGAGATTAGGGTTTGGGGGATAGGTTAGACTACCCCATTTCGAATTCATTTCATCCTTTTGTTTTTCTTGTTTACCAAAACCCTACTCTGCACTAAGAGAATGTTGCCCTACAACCACAACCTTTCTTTGTTCCTTTCGAAAAGGGTCTAGTACTTAATTATTGGTAGTTGGTTAAAATAATTTCAAGGGGAACCACGTGCATCTTAGGTAACCCCTGTTTTTTGTTTTTGTGGATTTCTCCATTCTCGTTTGATCTATTGCAATGTGTTCTCTTAGGGTTTTAATTCCTTAAGTTTTGATGTGGCCGGATGGTTAAATTAAACTTTTAAAATTTTTAGCCTTTGGGGGCAGCTCAAATGGTAACTGCTGTAAAAATGAAGTGTTACATACTAAGAGATTTGAAGTTCAAATCTTTTGACTTTCCTCTTTCTGTGGTGGAATCGACACCATGTCACATGAATATAGCGATTGAAATTAACCCATGTTACATGAACATGAAAACGGCCTATGTCACACGAGTATTCCTCTATTCACACACTATATATATATATATATATGAGGAGGAGTAATATTTAATAAAATATTAAATATTAATTTTATAATAATAATAATGGTGGTGGTAATAATCATGGAATGAAATGGCCTTTTTTAAAGAGCGTTAATGAAATGACTTTTTTTCAGAGCATTTTTTGGTTAATTTCGATCAAAATACAAATATTTTTAAAAACTTGAGTTTAAGTTGTTTAATTTGTAAAATTCAAGTGCCTTAGTGGTTTCTCAGGGCGTTGAATCCAATTATACACTCAAAAATGTATTTTAAACAACAAAAAATCACAATCTTACTTGAGATTGTATTGTCAGATTCTGGTGAAAAAATTCATTTTGTCTACACTTAATCAATGTTGAATATATCTTTTTTAACCAATTTGTTTATATAAATTAGTATATATTAAAGAATTTAAATTAAACAATCAATTAAATAAACTTTTTAAAATAATTTCAAAATTGATCTATGTAACATTATTAGTTTAGGGATGTTAATATTGTCATTTTGCTTATTTATGTTCATTTAATGACAGTATTATACCTACCCATCGTATTACGCATTCAATTTTGTTTTTGTTTACTAATTTGTCTTTGACAAAAGAAATTGCTACTTATCCATAATTTGACATTGGGAATTGAATTTTTGTTATTTATTATTATTATTTAAATTTATTTATTTGTAAGGTGATTGGGTCGAGGTCTTTATTATGTGTGTGTAGTAACTTCATTTTTCTATTAGTTACTGATTTTTTTAATTTTTTTCATGGGTATATTAAATTTCTCCATATTTCAATTTAAACATGACTAATTTTAAAGAGAAAAAAATATATAAAAAAACATTTTCACAATATATATAATATATATATTATTTCTTAACTTTCTATTTGATTTATACTTTCTCTTTTTTTGTCTATTTCTATAGTTTTTCCGTCTATTTTCAATTTCAATTCCATTAATCATATTTTTTTTTCTTGTTAAGTTTTGTTTTGACTTTATATTTCTCCTTTCACCTTTCTATAATTTTCTTTCTATTGAAGTAACAACTATATCTTCCTAACGATATGTTGTTATATTTTGTTTTTACACAGTACTCTAGTTGTTTTAACTTTGAGCTCAAATTTGGACAATACTTAAATAGATATTACATGTTTTGGATAGTTTGGATAGTTTGATTTTAGTCCTGATATGACTCTGGAACATACTTATCCGACACATATTGACTAGATGGATGAATTTTATGAACGACCTATATGTACTGTTTTTATTTATTAATAGAAGCAGCGTAAAAAACAACTATAGATTCAATTCCAATGAATATAATTAAATTAGTAAAAAAAAATAGTTTTTAGAACCTTGTGAGCATTTCTTTCAGACATTTTTATGATATATAACTACTAATTTTTGGGATCTTGTGAGCATTTCTTTACTAATTTTGTTGGATTTGTTTGATTTAGGTATAGTTTTTATATTCTTGCTTGGAAGGTATATCAAGGTTTCAAGAAATTGATCTTTTTGAATTGAAAAATTCTAAAAGTTTTTTATTCCTTTTTGTATGTCTGTGATTGTGTGTATATGTTCTCATAGGTCAAAGGATTTGAAACTCTAGTCGAGGTGTACACTTGACTGGTGGCAAATCTAATGCAATGCACTGGAGCTCTTCATATGGGATCCAAACTAATTCTACTAGTGCACAGTTGTGGGGGTATTACCACGATCTCACTTTGAAGTTCCAGATTCTGCTTCAAGTCTCTGCAGAACAAATGCTTGTTGGACATTTGTTGGGAGGTTAGTCTTCAATTTCTTGTCTATTTCAATTCGTTTGTTAAATTTGTTTTACCTTATTTCCTTGAACCAAACACATAAGGTTGGTCTCAAGTTACCATGCAAAAAGGTTTAATCTTCCATAGCTTTATTCCTGGTTTTATTCAAAGTGAATGCGTAAAATTCAGCCAATTTAATACTAAATGAGTTGTCTTTAGTGCGACCTTTTGGAAGCTTTACTTGTGGGTTTTTCCGGTCGAAATTCTCTAAAGTCCAACAAGAATTTATTGAAGTCACAAGTTTGATGGGTAACTCTGCACAATCTAAATTCCCTAGGGGTTTTTGAAGGTGTTGAATCCATATATACAGTAAAAAAACTAGTTCAAATAACACAAATCAAGATTTCACCTCAAATGTTTCTGCTGGATTCCGGCACCGTAAAGTCCAAAAAGTCACACTAAAGACAATTCCAATACTAAATCACAAATCATAGACAAATGCATAATACTTGGAAAATATTTGAAAAATGCTCATGATATATTTAATTTATTTTAATATTTAATTTTATTAATCATTTTTTAAATCTTTACGATATGAAATGTTTTAGAAACTAAGTTTTTTGATATTTATCTATAGTTACTAGTGATTTAATTTATATAATGGTGTTA